>JAHFWL010001295.1:5000-147854 GCA_021292165.1 Shinisaurus crocodilurus | reverse complement strand
TAAAGATACTCCCCACAGACTCTACTGCTACATTCCCTCTATAGGTAAAATGGAAAGCATACAAAATTAAAGAGAGACAAAGATATGCAAAGCCTGCATGTAAAATGAAACAGTGTGAACAATATTCCATTTAGTTGTAAATCAACAGAGCAGGCAGCACAATCCTATGGCTGGTAGGCATTGTCTAGATGCCGTAGGATTTTTTTTTTTAGTCTTCGCTCTGACCTTGGAAACTTGCTCCAGGGTCAGGGCTGGGGCTCCGTGCTCGGAGCACCTCCCCACCACCACAGCTGGTGCGGAAAGAACCGTGCCAGCTGCTTCTCCAAGGTTGCAAATGCACATTCCAGGGGGCAGGGAGAGAAGCTTCCTTCCCTCCCCCTGTGAAGCACTGCACTTAGACAGCCGGAATCAGCTGTCTAAGCATTTTGCAGGGTGGGATGAGCGTGGTGGAGACAACCTCCTCCTCTGCACCCCTTCCACCCTGCGCAGGATGCCTGTAATCCTCTGAGTTCAGAAGGCTATGGACATCCGGATTGGATTTATTTATTGGATTTATTGGATTGTGCCCTTAGTGGTCAGATTTGCACCATTGTCCAGGAAATATATGAAAAACCTTTAATGAGAAACTTGATTCAAATCAACTTTTTTATTGCTGATTTAAATCATGATTTATATCATTGATTTAAATCACCCTGATTTAAATCCGTCCAGCCTGGAAAAAAGCAGGCTGCAGGTGAATGCTGGAAGGGAGGGGATAGAGAGCTAAACAGCAAGGGATACATGCTGATATTAAATGTTCTTCTGAATTCCTTTTCTGTCAAACACTTTAGCTCTTTGGAATGGTAAAATTTGAGTGGTTCCATATCTGTTAGTCACAACATCTAAGTTCAGTCATATCAGTATAGAAGCACCACATCTGTTTTAAATTATATAGTTCTTTATCCTATCAAAATGTTGTAAATGTAGATGATAGAGTGGGATCAAAGTGCTGCATTTCATAAGTATGGTGCCACAATAGCTAATGACTTGCTTAGCTGTAGAATTATTACCCACATCTTAATTATTTATGTTATTTATATATTGTTCCCTGCCACTTCAGGCATGAAATGTTGAGTATTAAATGAAATTCAGTGTGTATTGTTTTGAGACACAAACCATGTCCGTAGATAGTCAAAGGTCAGACACAAGTAGAACTGAAATCAAGGGCCTTTGGTTTCTTGCATATTTCTAACTGTTTGGCATTATTTTAGAGCCGTTTCAGATTTTGAGTGGTAGTGCTGCTGGTACAGCAGTGTTTGGTTGGTTTTTACTGTAGTAAACATGTAGCGCATGAATAAAGATGTGCACTTTGGAGACACATTTCTCATCTTCACACTTTGCAGCAAACACCAGTTAAACACTGATGTACCAGCATCAGAGAATGGAGAGTCTGACTTCAGAATGGCCATTCTCTGCACAGTACTAAGGTTTGCTATACCTATTTTCTAGGAAACCTAATAAGAATGTAAGCCAAATATTCTTTTCCCACAGTAGCCAGCTAGATGACTATGGGAAGCCCACAAGCAAGTCGTGAATGCAATATCATCCTCCCACTCATGCTCCTCAGTGACTGGTATTGAGAGGCATACAACCTCTGACACTGGACATAACAGATAGCATCATGACCAGTAGCCATTGATAGCCTTCTCTTCCGTGAATTTGTCTATTTCAAAAGGGTCAAATTTCCAACTCGGATGGCTTTCCTTTTAAAGCCATCTGAGTTGGTGGCTTTCATTACATCTTGCAGTAGTGCTTGGTGTGGAAGCTGCAGCTGGTGCAGAATGCAGCAGCCAGGATGCTGAGTGGAGTGCCTGGCCGTCCACATACTATACCAGTGTTGAAGCAACTATACTGGCTACCTATTAGCTACTGAGCCAAGTACAGGGTCTTGCTGTTCATATATAAAGCCCTGAACAGCTTGGACCAGGTTACCTGGCAGATCGCCTTCCCCAGTACAGACCTGTGCAAGCATTAAGATCATCGGAGGAGGCCTTGTGGTTGTACCATGACCTGCAGATTTCCATCTCGCAGCAACCAGAAAGCAGGCCTTCTCCGTGGCGGCACCCACCTTGTGGAATGACCTCCCCCAGGAGGCTCCAGTTGTATTATGCTCTAGGGACCAATTAAAGACCCATTTCTTTACCCAGGCCTTTCCTGAGTGTGCTGCCCAGTCTCTTTGTTTGCAATTATGGTGGTGTATTGGTTTTAATTGATTTAAATGCTTTTATTAATGTTTATAGAGATTTTTAACAATTTTATGTATTTTAACTGTATTTTAAAGTATTATATATTTTTATGTACTTGGGATTTTCTTGTGAACTGCTTAGAGGCATTTTTAAATATGTTCAGCAGTATATAAATCTATTTAATAATAATAATAACAGCAGCAGCGCCACCACCACCAACAACGAATTCCATAGTTTAAGTATTGCTGTGTGAAGAAGTATTTCCTTTTATATCTCTTGAATCGCACACCATTTAGCTTCATTGAATGATCCCTGGTTCTTACCCACTTTCACCATACTGTGCATAATTTTAAAGGTATATATCATGGCCCCTCTTATTCACCCATTTTCTAAGCCAAAGAGCCTGAAATGTTGTAACCTTTCCTCATAGGGGAGCTCCAGCCACTTAATCATTTTGGTTGCCCTTTTATGCACTTTTTCCAACTCTGCCATCTCCATTTTGAAAATGCAATGACCAGAATTGTACACAGTATTCCAAGTATGGCTGCACTGTAGATTTGTATCAGGGTAGTATTATCTTGGCAGTTTTATTTCGTTTCCTTTCCTAATGCTCCCCATTATGGAATTTGCCTTTTTCACAGCAGCCACACACTTGGTCGACATTTTCATCAAGCTATAAATCCACAAGTCCAAGATCCGTTTCCTGGTCAGTCACCACTAGTTCAGAGCATATCAGTGTATAGGTGAAGTTAGGATTTTTAAAACCTCATTATACATTACTTTATATACTTCCTTACATTGAACCACATTTGCCATCTTAATGCCCATTTATCCAGTTCCAAGAGATCTTTTTGGAGCTCTTTGCTATTCCTTTTTGTTCTAACCACCCTAAATAATTTGGTGTCAGCAGCAAACCTCAGTACTCACCCATAACTCCAGATCATTTAGGAAGAAGTTTAAAAGCACTGGCCCCCAATGCAGATCATTAGGAAGAAGTTTAAAAAGCACTGGTCCCAATACAGATCACTTTTTACATTCTTCCATCACTAGACCTCTCTTCTTACCTCATGATTGCTAGGTTTGCTAAGGAGTCTTTGTTGACGAACTTTGTCAGAACCCTTTTAAAAGTACTAGTAAATAATGTCTAGCAGATCACCCCTATCCACATGTTTATTGACACTTCAAAGACTCTGAAGTCATGTTGACTTCTCTTCAGGACTTGTCCTTCTATATGAATGAATGAATGAGTGAAAAATTTAATCATTAATAATGCTTCCAACAATTAACTCAAATTATTATTAAGCTAACTGGCTTCTAATGCCCTAGATCACTTTTTAAAATTGGCATTACCTTGTCCACTTTCTAGTCATATGGTACAGAGGCATGTTAACATATTTTCTTAGAAGATGAACAATTTCACATTTGAATTTTAACGAACTCTCAGATGGATGCCATCCAGCTCCTGTAGCTTATTGTTTTCAATTTGTCGGTAAGATCAAGAACTTCATCTCTTGTCACCACTATTTGTCTTAGTTTCTTCAGATTCCCTTCCTGAAAAGATCAATTCAGGTACAACTAACTGCCCCATATAGTCTGCTGTGAAGACAGACAAATGAATTCATTCAGCTTCTCTACAATCTCCTTATCCTCCTTTAATGTTTTTTTAACTCCGTTCTCCTCCAGTGGTCCATCTGCATTCCTAGTTGATATGTTCCTCAGAATCATCCCCCCCCCCCCCATATTATCTGCTTACATTCATTTGTGCAAGTTTGTCTTTTTGTTCTCATTTGGGCATGGCTTCCATTTTCTGAAGGAACACTCTTTTCTTTAATAGCTTCCTTAATACTGCTCATTAACCGTGCTGGTGACCTCTTGGGCTTGATGCTACCTTTCCTTAATGTTGCAGTGAACATTCTGGCTGAACTTTTATTATTGTGGTTTTGAAAAGCCCCCAAGTGTTCTGGAGAGATTTGACCCTTTTGACTTTCCCTTTCCCTTTCAATCCTCTGTGTTTTACCAATCCTCTCGGTTTTGAGATATTTCCTGTTTTGAAATAAAATAATAATAATGACTGTGTTTGGCTTTCTTGGCAATTTTCTACTTACATATAAATTAAATCTGATCGCATTGTAGCCACTGCTTCCAATCGGTTCAGCTGCACTTACATCTCACACTAGGTCATGGGTGCCACTTATCCTCCATGAATTTGTCCATGCACTCCTGTTTCCCCATCTTGGCTCAGAGGCTTCAGCATTAGCAAAGAAATACCTATACATGGTGTTACTCTCCAAATGTGTCTGGCATGTGCATATTCCCTGATGGCCCTTTGGCCTCTTTGAGTGGCTGTCTTGCTTTACTGTTTGCTCATGGCCTTTTTCTACCTCATCTGCCTTTGGGCAATCAACATTTCCCCACCCTCACCACCTTGTGATGATTCTTCCCAAACTGGACACTTTCCATTTCCTGTCAGCATTCCCCCAGGGGTCAGTTTAAATTTTAAACTTTAAAAGCTGCTCTGACACCTTTTTCATGTTAAGTACCAGTGGACTGGTTCCATTCTGATTTAAGTTGAGCCTATCCCTTTCTTACAGACTTGGTTTGCCCCAAAATGTTCCTCGCTGCCTAACAAATCTAAACTCCCCCCTATACCACCATCTTATCCATGCATTTAGCTTCACCTGTCTTGCTAGCTGTGTGTGTGTGTAACAGGCTGCATTTCAGAGAACGCTACCTTGGAGGTCATGGCTTTCAACTTCCTTTCTAGCAACCTGATTTATCTTGAAGGACCTCATGACTACATTTCTTCATGTCATTGGTGCCGAGATGCACCAGAACTGCTGACTCCATCCCTGCACTATCTACCGGGCTATCTAGATGATGTGTGACATCCACAATCTTTGCATCAAGTGGGCATGTCGCAATACATTCTACATGCTCATCACAAACCCAGCTACCCGTTACCTGGTTTGCACATAACAGCAGCAAATTGTGTGTTAATTAACCCACAATTTCCCAGGGTTTTGTGCCGCTGCCATTCTAAATATGCAACTCTGAGCCATCCAGTTGGAGGTTGCTCCATGATGTGTGAACCTGGACACTATGATTTAATCTTGGGTTAAACAATTCAAAGTTAACCTATAATTAATTGTTAGGTCACACGGGTTGCATATTCAATTGGAGGTTGCATATTCAAAATGGCAGTGGCATATGCTGGGCATGTGCTGTGGCAAATCATGAGTTAATTAACCCACGATTTGCCACTGTTATGTGTGAATGGGGCCATTGTCATGATGTCACCTCTTGGTAGTCTTGTACATCAACTTATACATTAAACTGCCCTTGTACTCTTCTCATCTGGTCTTCACTGTTGCGAACTCACATGACATTTTCTGCAGTAGTGGAAAGACATGTAAACCTTAAGTATGAATATCAACCCATTTCAGTGATGGAAGTTAAAAGTAAGTATTTCTTGGAGAAACCTTCCATGGAATGTTGGAACAAGAAGGGTTATATGCTTTTTAGTGCGTGTGGCAGGAAAGACATCCAGCAAGGGAGTGAGTGATGTTCACGGGTAGTAGGTCATGAAGAATGTCGTGTGGAAAGGCAGAATATCAGTTTGCACTTTATTTTCTGCAACTAAACTTCACTACCTCTTACTCTTATTTTGTGGCTGTGGGAAAATAATTTCTGGATATTAAAAAAAAATACGTCATATTCTTCCTTCCAGTCTGTTCTTTTGATCCATGTTATTTCTGGAACTTACTGTATTCAGCTGTACTAGATATTTACCTAGAAGGTCAAAAAATGCAGAGGTCTTTTACCACTCAGTATACGGCTTCCAGCCTTAAGTATCCTATGATCACACAGTAGCAAGAATTAATTTAACATATTATTTAAAAGCTTTGTGGTCTCTTTGTCTCTCTATGATGTAGTGCTTGCGCTGGCATAACCCAAATATGAGTGTAGATTCAGTGCAGACGAAGTATATGAAGTCCTTCCTGGATTTGTATGCTCCGAACAGCTTATGTGGAAATACATCTTTGAATGCTCTCCCCTTGAGGGGAAAAAGAAAAAGAAACCCAAACTCCCTGCCCACAGAAAGCTAGAATGTTAGGGGGGAAAGTTTTTAAGCCTAAATTTCTTGAAATGCATTCCTTCCACATTCTGCAAGTTTTTGTTGTTGTTTCTTTTAACGGAGTGCTTTCAAACATACAATTTCCCACCTGCAGTCTGAAGTGGAACAATCTAGGAAGGGTCATAACATGTGCTGCTTCTGCCCATTTGAATTGGCTTTGAGATTTCTGTTGATTTAGATGGATTTACGGTAGATGGAAAAGAGCGATAGAGTTGGTGTCATCAGCATACTGGTAGCATTGAAATCCAAAACTGTAGGCAACCTCTCCCAGCAGTTTTATGTATACATTAAATAGCATGGCAGACAAGATGAAACCTGGAGGGACACCATAGCATCAAACAGGTGTTGCATCTGATTGAGGCCCTCTGAAATTGCCCTTCCAAGAAGAATCGGAGCCACCATCAAACAGTGCTTCCAAGCTAATTACCATGTATTTTCGATTCAATAGAGTGAGAAAATACCTTTATTAATACCTGCGTTTAGTGGAACTGTGGGAATGTATGCAAGGTTTGAACATGCCTTTATGGATTACAACAATGTTGGCAGGGAGGGTGAGAGAGGGAGAGAGAAAATGTGCTTACAAACTGTGACCACATGCTCTGATACCCCAGAGACATACAGCATGATAACATTTATGAGTAAGTCAGGCCTACACTTTATAGCACAAAACCCTTGAAACAATTTATCGGCAGTAACAAGGAACTCCCCTATGAGCAGCTTGTTAATGCATAGGTCCTTTTGTGTCAAGAAAGGAGCCATAGATAAAATTGGAGTAATATTGGTACTGAAATTTATTAATTATATGTAGGTTATTGATATGAATTTGGATTTTAAGCGCAGTGACCTTTTTTTTTTTTTTTTACAGGATATGATTAGCCAATGTTTACTATAATTCTTCTCTCTGATAAGTTATTCTTGCATCAAATAAAAACAACTCTATTTAATTTTGCTAAGTGAAATATTTGAAACACGGGCCTTGCTTTATATATTATGGCTACACTGTTAAAAACCTTTCAGAGTTTTAGGCTTAGATCACCAGAGTAACATCTGTTGTCAATTTATTACTACAACAATCTATTGTATTGGTTGGTGTCGTCGCCCCCCCCCCATTATAACAACAACATCATCATCAACAACAGTTATTATTTAGCATTCAATTTGTACATAATATACTGTGTAAACAGTACAGAATTTGGGGGAATTGTGTTAATATGTCTTTAAACTTTTTTGTTCATAGGCAATTACATCGACAGACTTACATGCAGCAGTAGATATCAAAGGCCACTTTTTTATCCACAGCATATAGCTTTAATTTGACAATAAATTTTACTTCTAAAAGTTGCTGTGCTCATAGAATGTTGCTCCCTCTTCCACGAAACAAAGAAGCTGAAGAATATTTGTGCCTTTTAAACCCCAGCAATCCACCAAGCTGAGGCCTCCTGCTGCCGAGCTGTCACTACACAATCTTTTTCAGAGTTAGTACTGATGCTTGCTGCTCCTGCTGCCTGCATTTTTCTGTGTATCTGACAGGAAATAGGAAGGGAATGAGACTATGCTTTTCTTGGGAAACCACTCCCTTTAAAATTGAGAGATTTGGCTTGCTATTTTGTTTTACCCTTCTAAAACAAGCAAAAACACTGCACAGCATCAGCGGACACTAAGAAGAAAAATTGCTGTTTAAAGGAAATCCAATTCCAGTGCTTTCCAAGCCTTTTATGATGGAGACTTTGTTCAGGACCCACCTATGCTACATAATCCAGAAGTCACTGCCCTTTTATGCTATTGTCCCCAAATCACCAGCTGGAATCCTTGGAGAATGCATAGTTGCCAACATTTGAAAAATTGTAAGAGATCATTTTAGGCGCCTCCCAGTGACTTAGAAGCACTTGCCCTCTGACCCTGAATTTAGCTCAGTGACGAACATGCTTTCTTATTCTGAAAGTTCCTGTTTCAGTCTCTGGAATCTCCAGTTTAAAAAAGTAAGAGAAACCCTCTTGCTTCAGATCTTGGAAAGTGTCTGTCAACATTATATAAGGCAGCTCACATTAGTTATCCTAATTTCGTTATCCTCTTTTGGGAGGGAGGGATAAACTGCTGCATGCATGGATACTTAGATTAGTCTGATGACTAACAAGTGTGTCATCAGGTAACGGCTTGAAAGCAGGCCTTATTGGTACCTACCCTCTGCAACACTCTCCCACATGTGGTTCAGGAGGTGGAAACTGCAGCGAGCTTTAAATGTCTCTCTTTACTCCGGCTTCTTCTGACTTGTAATCATACTGCTCTGTTCTACTGTTGTCTGTTCTACTGTTATTGTTGCAACATTTTAATGTATTTATTATTTTATATTCTTTTTACATTGGTTTTAATACTGTATTATATGTATTTTGTATATAAACTGCTTAGCGATCTTAGGATATCAAGTGGTATAAGTAGTATGTATGTATGTATGTATAAATAAATAGGTTTAGGAGCAAATGGGAAGCTGGATATATTGAACTTACCTCTGTGTTGCATCTTCCTGCAGAGGGAGTGATCTGCATGCATTTGCCAGATTGGGCTGTCTGTATAAGTAATAGCTGGTGGAAAATGTGTACAGTCTCCAGGTACACACAAACCCTTTTTTCTTCCTGTGATGCCCCTGCGGAAGCCTCCAACAGGTTTTTGAAATCCCCTGTGTTTAAATCAGTTTGGGATTTTGGCCTGAGGGGTTTCAAAAGGAAAAATGGTGTGTGTGTGCGAGCGTGCGCGCGCGCATGCGTGCCATGCATACGCGCGGGGTGGGAAGGGGGGGAGTAAAGCAGACATGGGTACCAGTTTCCCATTAAAAAAAATGTATCCAAGATAGGAAGTTGCCTTCTACCAAGTCAGACCATTGGTCCATTTAGCTCAGTATTGTCCATCATCATCATCATCATCATCATCATCATCATCATCATCATCATCATCAGGCGATCACTCGTGACCAAGTAAGATTGTCTTCCAGGATAAAAATTTACAAAAAGGAAATTTTAAAAGGAGGAAATTCTA
Organism: Shinisaurus crocodilurus; assembly: GCA_021292165.1. Taxonomy (NCBI): domain Eukaryota; kingdom Metazoa; phylum Chordata; class Lepidosauria; order Squamata; family Shinisauridae; genus Shinisaurus; species Shinisaurus crocodilurus. The sequence goes on along the minus strand of JAHFWL010001295.1, from coordinate 138,464 downwards.
AAGAAAAATTGTGTAGACTCTAGCGATGGGTCCGTAAGTGACTGTGGAGGCCAATTCTAGATCCACACAGCTTCCCACAGTGAGGACACAGGTTACCAGATGGAAGATGGTCCTGTAAAGGATTCATTTGACATGCTTTTCGCTTAGCACGTTTGCACTCGGGCTTCTTCAAAGTCCATAGAACCTTTGTGAAAGGTCAACCTCCAGTTAGATCGTTCATGGGCCAGAGCTTCCCAGTTTTCGATGTTTATATTGCATTTTTTTAGATTAGCCTTAAGAACATCTTTAAACCTCTTATATTGACCACCGATATTCTGCTTTCCATCCTTGAGTTGGGAATAAAGTAACTGCTTTGGGAGATGGCAGTCAGACATTCGAACAACATGACCGGTCCACTGAAGTTGGCGTTGAAGGATCATTTTTTCAACGCTAGTAGTCTTTGCTTCTTCCAGTACACTGACATTTGTTCGCCTATCTTCCCAAGTAATTCGCAGGATTTTCCAGAGGCAACGTTGATGAAATCTTTCAAGGAGGTGGAAGTGACGTTTATAGATGGTCCATGTTTCGCAGGCATACAATAAAGTTGGCAGTACAATGGCTTCATAAACCAGTGTTTTGGTCTTCTTACAAATATCCCGATCCTCGAACACTCTATGTTTCATTCGAGAAAACGCGGCACTTGCGGAGCTCAAACGATACTGGATTTCACTGCCAATGTTAGCTGTAACAGAAAGATAGCTGCCAAGATAAAGAAAATGATCGATATTTCCCAGTATTGTCCCGCCAAGCTGGATAGATGGCATCATCAAAGGGTTAGCTTGCACTTGCTGATGAAGCACTTTGGTTTTTTTGATGTTAAGTGAGAGACCAAGTTTTTCGTATGCTTCTGCAAAAGCATTTAGGATAGTTTGGAGATCATCCTCTGAATGTGCGGAGACCACATTATCATCAGCATACTGAAGTTCTACAACGGAGGTTATAATTACCTTACTTTTTGCTTTCAGCCTGCTGAGATTAAAAAGCTTTCCATCTGTTCGATATATAATTCCCACACCAGTGGGAAGTTTCCCCTCGACAAGATGTAAAATCATGGCGATGAAAATAGCAAATAATGTTGGGGCGATAACACATCCCTGTTGAACACCTGATCCCACTTTAAGTGGAGCACCATTTACACCATTTTGGACAACAACGAGAGCCGTTGTTGTCCAAAACCGTTGCCGTCATGTTGTCATGGAGAAATCGCAAGATATTCACAAATTTATTGGGGCATCCAATTTTCATAAGGATAGTCCAGAGAGCTGTTCGGTCTACAGTATCAAAGGCCTTAGCCAGATCAATAAATGCCATATAAAGGGGTTGATTTTGCTCCCGGCATTTTTCTTGGAGGTGACGTGCAGTAAAAATAATGTCTACTGTCCCTCTAGAGGGGCGGAAACCATATTGAGTTTCAGGGAGGATCTCTTCTGAAATAGATAGAAGACAATAGATATATTGTCTATACCAGAGTGTAGACAACCTTTCCAGACCTGGGATTCACCTTTAATCCAAACTTGCATTTGAGGACCCAATTCCTAATTTTAAAACCCCCATTTGTATTATATTATTTATATATATTATTTGTATAATGGTAGTGCTGTGGTTGCAGTGACCCACTTCAGATCAGGCTGTGACCCTGGATAGTGCGCCTTGACCTACCAGTTATTCTACACTAATTGGCAACAACTCTCTAGGGTTTCAGATGGGAGTCTTTCCCAGCCCTACTCATGAAGGATAAGGCTAATCAGTGGCTATTACCTCCAGTATAAGAGGCAGTATTATTTATTTATTTATTTATTACATTCTATCTATATCCTGCCCTTCATAAAAATCCCAAGGCAGGTATGCTTCTGAATACCCGTTGCTGGGGAACATGAGCAGGTGGGTGCTATTGCACTCATGTCCTAATTGTGAGCATCCCATAGGCACCTGGTAGGCCACTGTGGAAAAAGAATGCTGGACTAGATATGCCTTTGGTTTGATCCAGAATGTGTTTGATCTCCTTATGTTCTTACCTGGAGCTGCCAGGGACTGAACCTTGGACATTTACCACTGACCTATAGCCCCCGCTTCTACTACAAATATGTTTTAAAACAGTCTCTTTTAAAATTAAGGTGTGTAGGCAAAATGTTACCAGTTTTTGCCTTGAATAGGCATCTTCGGGTACAATCCTATGGGGATGTGCTTAACCCTCCAAACTCAGAGGATAGCGGCATCATATGGTGGGTGGGAGGAGCGTGCCTCCATGCTCCTCCTGCCCTGCAACTCGGCTAGATCACCAATTTCGGCTGTCTAGTTGAGGTACTTCAGAGGGGGAGGGAAGGAGGCTGAGGCACTGCCAGGATACCTCGTAGCATGGTGACACCTGTCTCTTCCCCTCTCTGCCACCTGGAACGCCCCCTAAACCCTGTCTCCGAGGTCGCTATTGCAACCTCGGAGATGCAGCCAGCGCGGTTCTTTCCGTGCTGGCTGCGGGGCCGGGGGAGGGCTCTCTGTGCGTGGAGACCTAGCTACGAGGTTGGAGCGATTTTCTGACCTTGTAGCTGGGTCTCTGAAAAATCCTATGACTGTCTAGATGCTGTCTAGCAGCCATGAGATTGAGATACCCTGTGATTTAAATAAACATGGCAAAGCAGCACTGCATTTATTCTGTTCTTAAATTTAAAATTCTGCATCAAATTAATCCAAATTCTGGACCAAAATGAAGTTCTGTTCTACAGAGTGGGTCATTATGTTAGTGTCAGATTTTTGCAATTTGATTCTAAAATGTTTGCTACCTTTCAGGATTCTAATTTGGCTGGTAATGGAAAGGACAGGATAAGCATGGTGCTGAAGCCTCGCCTCGCCTCTGACCACTTGAAAGATTATACAGCTACTACTTTGGCTTCTGAGATTTTACTAGATATTGCCAGTGTATTTTCTAACACATCGTCACAGCCATGTGTGGTGGTATCAACAGTAAATACAGCCCTGGACACAGGTAGACTGCACTGCAGGGAATTAAGTATAGCTTAATGAGGAAGAAGTGGGTTGCTCATTTTGTTAATACCTTCATGTTGACAACCTCATGTCTCCTGCTAAAAAGATAATGGTTAGGATCCTAAAACAAGTGAATGGAAGGATGTTCATAGAAGAAAAGTCCCCTCCCCTCCACCAGCATTCCCTGTAAAGCCTCTCTAGAGGGTCGTGCTAGGGGTGTGTGGGGCTGTTCCTGAACAATGTCTGGGATTGTTGGGGGAGGGGGAAATCAACCCAGATCAAAGGTGTCTGACTTATTTGGGGGAACCCAGATCAACCCAGATCAAAGGTATCTGACTGATTTGGGGGAATTCCTCCTCCCCGAGCAGCTGCCCATCCTATAGTGTTCAGTAGAGCCTCCCAACCTTCCAGAGGGAGTAAGGGGTTGCAGGGTAGAGAAGGGGATGGAAAACTTTCATACTTTGAACTTCCTTCTGTTCAGTTATCTTAGGATCCAAGCTAATTTCTGAAACAGGCAATTCCTGTTGGTTGAATCCCATACTTTTGTCTTCCCAATAGTTTTATAAAAGTTGTAGCTCTCTTGAAATTTTTCCACCTACACATTTCAACATTCCGTTTCCACCCTCCCACCCCACCCCACCCCAGTTGATTAAAACTACAGTTATTCTTCATTGGTTCTGCATATTGGAATGTGCCTATGCAAACCCGTACCTGGGACCTTCCACAAAACTCTGGAAGATTAGGTGCACTAGCTACAGCATCTGCAAGCTTGGTGTGCTCTCATCCTTTGGGTTCTGCAACTTCCAATGCAACAGACAGTTAATTGCCAAAACCTCCAAGGCCTCATGGTGTCCATACTGTATTTCAGTCTCCGCATCAGATGACAAATGCATCTACTGTAACTGTTGTTACTCCATGCCTCTCCCACTCTCAGTAACTACCAAGTTAAACTGCGGTGCTCCCCAGTCGCTGACCTCTGGTACCTCCTCCAGTGGGTCCATGCAGAACACATTCATGCTGTTTCAGCCCCAAAGGTCAATGTCCTTCTAACTATGGACACTTTCCTTTGGGCTGGATGTACACTGTAAAGACCTGATGCTCCTTTTAAACCAATGGTGGTTTCTAATTCCACTTGTCCCAGCACACTGTTTTCCTGGTCTTTTCCCACCCTTTATGCTGCAATCTTACAGTCACTTACCTTGGAGTAAGCCTCATTGAACTCATTAGGACTTACTTTTGAGTAGACATGTTTGGGATTGTACAGTCTACAGCAGGGCTCTCCAACCTTGGGTCCCCAGATGTTGCTGGACTACAGCTCCCAGAATCCCTTGCCATTAATCCCTTGCTGTCTGGGTATGCTGGGAGCTGTAGGCCAGCAACATCTGGGGACCCAAGGTTGTAGAGCCCTGGTCGACAGGTGAAAGGGATCTTTACTCCTTGGATTTGAGAAGTACTTTAGCTTCTTCTACAAGATTAGACAACAGTAGATAATTTTGAAAGTCTTACTTGTAGCTTGTTGCTTATGGCGGTTCTGCCAAGGGGAGCCCCTTTTCTGCCCCAAAGATTTAAAGATATACAGTTAAAACCATCTCCCACCTTGCAATGAACTTCAGAACAAGCAGTGCCGTGTTCCCTCTGAGCATATTTCCACTGTGGCCACTTTTATGCCTTTTTCTGGAGCCTTTCTCAGCTTGTCCCTCTTGTGTCCTGTGCAGGCACATTCTCATATGTGTGACTTCACAGAATACCCACTTGAAGAACAACAGTTACAGACAAGTGGTTTTTGTACCACTTTGATGTTTTTCATTATATCATATCCCTTGCTTATTTTCTTCATCTTGCAAGATTCAGGGCTGGCACCATGGAGTGGGTTGATGTTAAAATCACAATGTGATGGCCGCAATCTGCATGGCAAGTACTTCCAAAATAGCAGGCAAGGTCTATTGCCATGACTGTTTTAGGCTGTATCCCTGAGGAGGTAAACATAACATACTCTGGCCTACATACAATTTGGAAAACAGACTTGTCATCTTTGTACCACAAACTTTATTTTCCTCTTGGCTTTCCCTCCATGCAGATGGATCAGTGTTTTCTGCCCAGCAGAAATTAGGTTTTGTAGTGGAAACACTGAGACAGTGTTAAAACTTAAAACTGATGTGTGCCTGCATAAGTCCATAAGAGTGTCTTAAAGCCTACGGCTACAATCCTAAGAAGACTTACTACTGAGTAAGGCCCATTGAACACAATTTGACTTACTTCTGGGTAAACAGACCTAGGATGGAACTACAGATGTTTTGACCCAATCACTGTCTAGCTTGAGAAAAGCAGACCTAAATAGCTGCAAGGTAGGTCACTCATGGGAAAAGTCTGTAATTTTAACTGAAGACACAATTTAGGGAAGCTATGATATCACTGTAAAACAAAGAGTAGCCTGTCCTCCTTCATATAAATGTTATAATTTCTACCCATTATCAATATCATTACAAGAGTCTACTACCTACTAAACTTGCATTCTGCTAAGTAGAAACTTGTTCTGACTATGAACGGATACTATAAAATGTGACTTATGGTTTAATGGGAGATAAATAAGAAAAACGTTTAGTGGAACACAATTGCACATTGTCTAAGAAAGCTACTGCAGAGACATATGGACTATGGACAGGGATTTATGGACAGGGAAAATACTATCATGGTGCTGAGAAAAACTGACTAAAATATTATTTTTTTAAAAGTTTATGTAAGAAAAAATTGAGTAAAGGGGAATTATCACTTCGCGCAATTTGGAAGCTATACTTCTATTAATGCAGCCCAAAATAGCATTTGCCTTCTTTGCAGCCACATCGCTTCGCTGGCTCATATTCAGTTTGTGATCTACAACAATTCCAAGATCCATCTCACTTGTAGTATTGTTGAGCCAAGTGTCCCCCATTCTGTAACTGTGCATTTGGTTTCCTTTCCCTAGGTGCAGCACTTGGCATTTATCCCTATTAAATTTCGTTCTGTTGTTTTTGGCCCAGCGCTCCAGCCTATCAAGATCGCTTTGAATGTTGTTTCTGTCTTCCAGAGTATTAGCTATTCCACCCAACTTTGTGTCATCTGCAAATTTGATAAGCATTCCCTGCACCTCCTCATCTAAGTCATTAATAAAAATGTTGAAGAGCACTGGGCCCAGGACCGAGCCCTGTGGTACACCGATCATTACCTCTCCCCAGTTTGAGAAGGAACCATTGATAAGCACTCTTTGAGTCCGATTCTGTAGCCAATTGTGGATCCACCTGATAGATCTAGCCCACTTTTAGCTAACTTTCTAATTAGGATATCATGAGGCACTTTGTCGAAAGCTTTGCTGAAGTCCAGATATATTATGTCCACAGCATTCCCACAGTCCACAAGGGAGGTTACCCAATCAAAAAATGAGATCAGATTAGTCTGGCAGGATTTGTTCTTGACAAATCCATGCTGGCTTCTAGTAATCACTGCATTGTTTTCAAGGTGCTTGCAGACTGACTTTTTTATAATCTGCTCCAAAATTTTCCCAGGGATTGATGTCAGACTGACTGGTCTATAGTTCCCAGGTTCCTCCTTCTTGCCCTTTTTGAAGATAGGAACAACATTTGCCCACCTCCATTCATCTGGCACTTCACCTGTCCTCCATGATTTCTCAAAGATAATAGACAGTGGTTCTGAGAGTTCTTCTGCCAGTTCCTTTATTACTCTAGGATGCAGTTCGTCAGGCCCTGGAGATTTAAACACGTTCAAAGTAATCAAGTGCTCCTTGACCATTTGCCTATCAATCTCAAACTGCAATCCTGCCCCTTCAGTCTGCACTTCAGGTTTGCCAAGGGGGATATAAACTGTCTTTTGGGAGAAGACCGAGCCGAAGTAAGAATTGAACACTTCTTTCTGTTATCAATTTGCCATCCTCATTGCGTAGTTGAACCACCATTTCTTTCCTCTGTCTTTTACTGTGCATGTATCTGAAGAAAGCTTTCTTGTTGTTTTTAGCATCCCTCGCTAGCCTCAGCTCATTCTCAGCTTTAGCCTTCCTGACACTATTCCTGCACTTCTGTGCTACCTGTCTGTACTCTTCCCTTGTAGCCTGGCCTTCCTTCCACATCCTATATGTGTCCTTTTTTGTTTTCAGGTTATCTCTGAGTTTTTTGTGAAGCCACATTGGCTTCTTCTGTTGCCCTCTGCCTTTTTTCCTTGTGGGAATTGTTTGCAATCGTGCCTTTAGAATTTCCTTCTTTAAAAAACTCCCACCCATCCTGGGCTCCTTTTCTCATTAGAGTCGCTTGCCATGGGACCTTACTTATCATTGTTCTGAGTTTATTAAAATTGGCTTTCCTAAAATCCAGGGTACGCGTTTGGCTACACTCAGCTTTTGCTTCCTTTAGAATCAAGATTTCAACATGGTCACTTTCCCTTAGAGTTCCTGAAACTGCCACTTTATCCACTAAGTCGTCTCTGTTGGTTAGAATCAGGTCAAGGATAGCCGATCCTCTAGTTCCTTCTTCCACTTTCTGTAGGAGGAAGTTATCAGCAGCACAACTCAGGAATTTTTTGGAGGGGCCATGTTTGGCAGAATTTGTCTCCCAACATATATCAGGGAAATTGAAGTCCCCCATCACTACTACATCATGCTTCCTTGAAACATTGGTAATTTGCTTTTCAAAAGTTTCATCCTCTTCTTCTCCTTGATTGGGTGGTCGGTAGTAGACTCCAACCGCCATGTTCGTTTTATTCTGTGACCCATTTATTTTAATGCAGATGCTCTCAATGGGGCTGCCAAGCTCCTCTTCCTGTATCTCTGTGCAGAGATACGTATTTTTAACATACAGCGCAACTCCACCTCCCTTTCTGTTGCTTCTGTTCTTTTTGAACAAGTTATATCCTTCAATTGCTGTATTCCAGCCATGGGAGTCATCCCACCAAGTTTCAGTTATACCTATCAAGTTGTATTTGCCCTCATGTATTAAGAGTTCAAGTCTGTTCTGTTTGTTGCCCATACTCTGGGCATTAGTATAGAGACAACGAAGACTATGTGCTTTATAGTCCGACTTTCTTCCTACATTTTGTAGTAGACTATCATTGGGCACCACTGGAGCTGTTCTCTCCGTTGTGGCACAGAGGCCTTCTTCCATTGTTACCCCCAAGTTTATGTCTCCCTCCCCTGCTTCAGAACCCACATGTGGCCTGGTCCTCACGATCACTGCAGCCCACCATGGCTTAAATGGGTTGTTTTGGGGTTGTAGGTGGTTTGTTAACCACAGCAACATCCCACTCTGTGCCAGGTTCACACATTATAATAAGCTGCAGCGACCACACTTCTGCTTGAATATTCACAATGGCCACTGGCATGCGCTGCAACCCACTGTGGCTTAAATAAGCCATAGTGGGGTCTCACGATCGTGCAAACTGGTCTAGAAAAAAACCAGGGTGATGCAGCAAAGTGCCCTTTTTTCAGATGTGAGTCAGACTGGATCTGTTCAGATGAACAGGTTACTACGATTTTTATTTATTTCCAAAGTTCTGGAATCACATTGAACATAGAAAGGCAGATGGAAACTGAGGAAACATAAACTTAGTTATGCTGAGTGGCAAAAAAAAAAAAAGAGTTCTGCCATTATAAGCCTCAAATTTCTACTATTTATAAAAATGACACCTGTAGAGCTAATAACATGACACTTGACATTCATAATCTACCTGCTGAGGACTACAATTGTGCAAACACTCAAACCGATCCAATACAATTTGCCACAGATACAGCAAATTAAAAAGTGCTGAAAATTGACACATTTGTACTTTTAACTCAAGCTGTGGCTCGGCACATCATAAATGTCTTTCAAATTCTGGGGAAGACTACTGATGTACTTTATTCAGGCTTGTCGAGGAGATATGCCTTTCATTGGTTTGGTGAAATTCTGAGCAGGTTTAAAAGTTATCAAGGTTATTCTGCCCCAAGAAAATCTATTGCAGCAATAGCTGGCAAAGTTATGTTGGGCATGTTCAGTTTCACTCTGAAGCCAGAATGCCAGTACTCCATTGTTTTGAATTCCACTGTTTCTATCAGCTTTCTGACAGTGGGGGAGGGGTAGCAGGGAACTGTCAACTGAGATAAGAGTGAGATAAGTTTGAAGGCTGAGGGAATCACTCACTGATTGACAGATCACGCATGAAGAGAGGGAGGAAAAGGTAATTCTGTGTAGGCTTACTCAGAAGTAAGCTGTTCTGGACATACAAAGGCAATACAGTCATGCCTTGGATTGAGAGCATAATTCATTCCGGAAACGTGCTTGTAATCCAAAGCACTCTTATATCAAAACGAAATCCCCCCCAATAAATTTGTACAGAGATTTTTAATTTAAGCCGTACTACAGTACTTGTATTGCAAGACGTTGCTTGTATATCAAGTAAAAAAATTTTTAAATAAATATTTAAAAAATTGCTTGTCTTGCAAAACGCTTTCAAACCAAGTTACTTGTAATCCAAGGTATTACTGTACTTACTCATTTGTACACATCTACTCAGTTAATGACTTCTTTGTGTTTTGTTTTTTAGTCTGTGTTTTTGTTTTTCCCAGAACACTGTAATAATAAATTTCCTTTTTAAAAACCAGGCAAATTCAATGATAAAACCAGAGTTACGGCTATCTCATGTTGGCTCAAGCTCCACAAATCCAGGCAATTGGAAGCTTAGGCTGATGCCTTAACAGACGTGCCCCATGATCAGTAATAACGTTGTGCAATGTCACAAATTGTTCGTTGATTACAAGCAAGCACAGGCCTGGGTCAACTCACAGGAGGATTCTTCTAGCAATACAGGAAGGTTCAGATGCTTCATAAAGCAATACAGGACAAAGTGGGGCATCTTTTCTGGTCCCAGGTAGGCACTCTATCCTCCCCATCTGGAGTTGGGCCTGAAGACCGAGGAAAGTGTGGGTGCATGGAGGGTAAGTTGTAAGGAAGCACAACTTGTGACATTGCACAATATCATGGTGAGACTAAAAGAAAAGTAACTTGCCCAAGAACCTAAGTACAAGGCAGTGGTGGGCCCGTCTCTGCTCCAAAACACACATCCACTCTTTTCAACCGAAATAAAGATGACGCTTTAGGACAGCCCTTCACTTTGCAGCAAGTCAGACTCCTGGTTTAAAAAATGTTTTAATTTAAAAAAATCTTAAGAAATAAAATAAATATCAGGAGGGGCAGAGACCCTTGCAGGTGCCATGTTGGATAGCCCAGATTAATTCTAGTATACACGTTATCCTTAGCTTCAGCCCAAACACTTTATTCTTCGAAGAGCTTTTTCATGTTTAATATAGATAGATCTTAATCCAGAATTGAAATGGCATCTCTGTTGGTTATTTCAACTGTTTCTGTTTTAAAAGCAAAACAAAAAAACATTGACTGCTTACTTCTGCGAAGCCATAGGGGACACTACGGCAACGGTTTTGGACAACAACGGCTCTCATGGTGCTCCATTTAAAGTGGGATCAGGTGTTAAACAGGGATGTGTTATCGCCCCAACATTATTTGCTATTTTCATCGCCATGGTTTTACATCTTGTCGAGGGGAAACTTCCCACTGGTGTGGAAATTATATATCGAACAGATGGAAAGCTTTTTAATCTCAGCAGACTGAAAGCAAAAAGTAAGGTAATTACAACCTCCATTGTGGAACTTCAGTATGCTGATGATAATGTGGTCTCTGTGCATTCAGAGAATGATCTCCAAACTATCCTAAATGCTTTTGCAGAAGCATACGAAAAACTTGGTCTCTCACTTAACATCAAAAAAACCAAAGTGCTTAATCAGCAAGTGCAAGTTAACCCTTTGGTGATACCATCTATCCAGCTTGGCGGGGCAATACTGGGAAATGTCGATCATTTTCTCTATCTTGGCAGCTATCTTTCTGTTACAGCTAACATTGACAGTGAAATCCAGCATCGTTTGAGCTCCGCAAGTGCCGCGTTTTCTCGAATGAAACATAGAGTGTTCGAGGATCGGGATATTTGTAAGAAGACCAAAACACTGGTTTATGAAGCCATTGTATTACCAACCTTATTGTATGCCTGCGAAACATGGACTATCTATAAACGTCACTTCCACCTCCTTGAAAGATTTCATCAAAGTTGCCTCTGGAAAATCCTGCGAATTACTTGGGAAGATAGGCGAACAAATGTCAGTGTACTGGAAGAAGCAAAGACTACTAGCATTGAAAAAATGATCCTTCAACGCCAACTTCAGTGGACCGGTCATGTTGTTCGAATGTCTGACTGCCGTCTCCCAAAGCAGTTACTTTATTCCCAACTCAAGGATGGAAAGTGGAATATCGGTGGTCAGCATAAGAGGTTTAAAGATGTTCTTAAGGCTAATCTAAAAAAATGCAATATAAACATCGAAAACTGGGAAGCTCTGGCCCATGAACGATCTAAATGGAGGTTGACCTTTCACAAAGGTTCTATGGACTTTGAAGAAGCCCGAGTGCAAGGTGAAAGAGAGAAACGTGCTAAGGGAAAAGCACGTCAAACGAATCCTTTACAGGACCATCTCCTATCTGGTAACCTGTGTCCTCACTGTGGGAAGCTGTGTGGATCTAGAATTGGCCTCCACAGTCACTTACGGACCCATCGCTAGAGTCTACACTACTTTCTTTAGAATTTCCTCCTTTAAAATTTTTTTATAAAATTTTTTTATCCTGAAAGACAATCGTACTTGGTCACGAGTGATCGCCTGATGATGGTGAGGGGACACTCCCCTCTCAGTGGGAATGGCACTCAGGGCTAAACTAGATGGTACATTAACCATGTGATATATACTTACATGCTTGGTTTTTACTAAATAGCAGCCCTTGGAAAGCCATATTGGTACCATGGCTTCTATTTGCCTCTAGAGGAAAGCTGCCATTGATGCCAATGGCAATTTTCCTCCATGGGCAATTGGAGAGCCAGTGGCGTACTGGTTAGAGTGTTGGACTGGGACTCGGGAGATCCGGTTCTAGTCCCCGCTCAGCCATGAAACTCACTGGGTGACTTTGGGCCAGTCACGGACTCTCAGCCTAACCTACCTCACAGGGTTGTTGTGAGGATAAAGTGGAGAGGAGGAGGATTATGTAAGCTGCCTTGGGTTCCTTGCAGGAAAAAAGACGGGGTATAAATATAATAAATAAATAAACCATGGCAGAACAGAGGGTTATCTCTCCTCTCTCCACCACACTCCTGATTGGGATTTCCTTGGCTGCTATTTAGTAAACATAAAACCAAAGGTAAGGTTCAATTGTGTCCTTAACATCACATCTAGTTTGGCCCTAAGGTGATGAAGAACAATAATGCACTGCTGTCCCTTGCCCAGAGGAATTAAACAGTCTTTGTTGGTTAGTAAAATTAAGAGCCAAACTGCATGTGAAATTAGTTGTGTACCTCTTCCCTCAAGTGCAGGTTTTTGTGTTTTTAGAAAAGAAATTTCCAATGTGAACGGGATCTTTTCAGGCAATGAAAATTGCATCTGAATCAGGGTCTCCAACCCCCACATGAAGGTCCTGATCAGGGTCAGGTTCCCTGCAATTTCTTTCTAAAAAGCCCTGCACTTAAGGGCAGAGCTACATGCCTGACATCATATGTAGTTTGGCCCAAGGGCTGGCACATGCATTATGGTAGTAGGCGATCACTCGTGACCGAGTAAGATTGTCTTCCAGGATAAAATTACAAAAAGAAAATTATAAAAGGAGGAAATTGTCTAAAAAATTTGTAGACATTCTACAGATGTGATGAGTGATCTCCACTTCATTCCACTGGGAAAAATTTACCATCATCACCATGACAGGTTTTTGCTTCATTCCCTCTTCCCTTTGTATAGCTTGTTAATAGATTTTATTGTTAATCCACTAATTCAGTATTGTGGAAGTAGATAACTTAATTAACCTCCAAACTCATATTGGGGAGCAATGGGGGTACAGAGAGAAAATATGTTTCTTACAGTTGCTGGTAGTCTTCCTGCTGAAGTAGATTAATTTAAACATTCTGCACTGACCTAAGAATTTTCTCCTATGAGAATCATACAAGTGTCAGTTTAACAAATGTTTGCTATATAAGTGCTTGCTGCCCAGGACTGATACCTGATTCAGATAGTTGGAGCACTTGGACTGTGGACATGTAAACATGTGGGACATCTAGCTTGTCCTGTTGCTTCCTCCCTCCCATGTCAGCTTTATAGCTGGAAATGGGGAGAAGAACTCATATCCATGCTCCTAGCAAATATGGGATGTTGATAGGTGTCCCCCGCTAGTTGCCTCCACCTAACAATATGCTTTAGCTATTCTTCATCTCACACCATTTTTGCATTGTGATGTCGCTTTGAGTGATGTTGCTTCCCTTCAGCAGGCATTGGTGGCTGTACCTTATAAAATGATTTGCCAATGGAGCAATTCATACAATCAGGCTGCTGATGGACCATGACCATACAGGCATGCAGGATTACTTGTTGGGTAGAATCAATGTCAGAATTGGAAGTCAATCCTTTTCCCCCAAGGCAGAATATTCTATATATCAGGGCTGGGGAACCTGTGGCTTGTCAAATGTTGTTGAACTGCATCTCCCATAATTGCCCATCATTGGCCAGGCTGGCTGAGGCTGATGGGAACTGGAGTCTAACAACATATGGCGGACCACTGGTTCCCCAGTCCTGCCATACATGATAGGTATGTCCCATTTTACGTGGGCATATGTGTATGTTTTTTTAATGCAGAAAAGAAAGCAGAAGAGAGCAGTTTTTAAATCAACTGTACAGTCTAGCCAGTGTAAGTTTTACATTTGCATTATAGACATGAAAAATGTAAATAGCCTCATGCCAAGTTGGCATGAGTGGCCAATTGGAAATTTGAGTACGTAACAAAGTCAAGTTTTAAGCCAGGTGGGAATTTTAAAAAGTATGGACTTGTAACAATACCTATCTTCTAAATAATTTTTCTTTTAAATTTGAATGGCAAAAATTAGTATGTATGAACACTTTTAATCACTTCCTAGCATAATTATATTTATTGAGAAATTAGTTAAAGTGAATTGTGTGGGAAGACGGTCTACTCAGGACTTTCATTTAACAATTGTGGACAATATCTAGCTCTCACTACTGAAGCTCTTTTGCTATTGAATAGTTACACTGATTGACATCAGTAAGGCCACTCCTGAATAAGTGGTTTCATGATTGCATCCAAAATGGGCTTCTTCTCAAGATCTTATAATTTTTTGAAGAGGAATATTTATTGTGTAGAATATTATAAATCACGATGCCCATCTTAAAATTGAAAACCATGCTATGTGAAAAAAACCTTCCAAAACATTAAGGTGGTAGAGGAAGTAGGCAGTCTAGAGCAAAGCAGTATATGCCTTTTGTATGAAACCCACAAAGCAGTGTGTTGACCTCTACCTGCTGTCTGTGGAGCAGCTGGGAAGTAACTCTCTTCTTAGAAGCCTGCTGACAAGCATTAGTGTTGGCATACAAACAATATAACAAACAGGAAGGTCTACTGATAGGAGCTCCATGAGGTGTATTCTTCGACATTCGAGTCAAATTATGAAACAAAGGAAGGGTCTCACTTGCGATATTGGTTTGTGAAGAACAGATTGCAAAAAATAGATTTAAATGTTGTTGACCTTGTATTAAGTAACAAAGAAATCATGCTTGTGGGTATATATGCAGGTGCAATTTTTTTTGAAAGCGTGATTTAATTCTGTTACCAAATATTTTTATTCTGTTTTAAGGTTTCTATAGTAGTGCATTTCAGAGATAGCAAGGTGCCTCTATATCTCATTGAAATCAATGGGACTTGGACTACTCAACTGTCTGCTGAAATCCCATTGATTTTAGTGTGCTTAACTTTCTCTCAGTAGCGCCCAGTATGTTGGAGAGGACAGGTTTGAAAGTGAAACGTGCTTGATAAATTTTGACAAATTAAATAGTCTTAAGGATGTTGGAAGTACTCCAGATCCTTACTATTATTTATGTCAGTGAGCTAAAAAAACACCAGCGGTTAATTTGCAGTTCTTATAATTTTTTATGATACTTATGTTGTTGTAAATTTAGATGTGTGCAGCATCAACTCAGCGGGATACATTTTATGTTGTCAGCTACCTTTGACATCATAATAGATTTCAGTTGCTAAAGATTTAGAGAGAGAGAATAAATTTTAAAAGAGAGCTACATGGAATATTTGGATCCAAGCCAAACATAGGTAAACTTGGAATGGGGTTACAGAAAACAGAGCTTTGAGAGACTTACAGCACAATCCTATATGTCTTCTCAGAAGTAAGTCCTACTGAGTTCAATGAGGCTTCCTCCCAGGTAGGTGGGTACATGATTGCAGCCTAAGAGGCTTATATGATTAATGCTACTGTCTTTTTGGGCAAAGAAGGAGGGGTGTCAAAATATTTGCCAACATCACTCAGCTGATTTCAGTACCATTTCCTACATGCTTGAATATACTTAAAGCTGTGCTTGACTGGACTGCATATTATAGTGTAAGAAGCTTGAGATGACAGAGAGTATCCAGTTTGGATTACTTGTGGGTTTCTTCAACTCCCATGTGTAACTTGCATGTACACCTTGTATTTGGGAAAGCATTTTTACTTTCAAGTAATGATATCTGCAATATAGACATGGTCAAAATATCAAGTAATCTTAAATGGGTCATGAAACTGTTGCGGGTTCTTGAGCAAAACACATGTTAATGATGTTCATATAATCTTTCATAGGGAAGTAACATTACATAGAACTTATAAATGCATGAGTATTCACAAGTATATACTAAGTCATGGACACGTGGGAGCATATATACCTTTATTTATTCATTTATTTATTTAAAGTTATAAACTGTAATTTCATGAAAAAAATACCGTATATACTCGAGTATAAGCCGAGTTTTTCAGCACATTTTTTGTGCTGAAAAATGCCCCCCCTCGGCTTATACTCGGGTCAGCGCCCCCCCCAGGACCCCCGCCGCCACCGCCAGGACCCCCGCCACCCCCCACCACCGAAAATGCCCCCGTGGCCGAAAATGCCCCCCCGCGGCCGAAAAAGGCCCGCCTCCGCTGAAGGCCCACCGCCGCCAAAGCCCCCCCAGGACCCCCCCGCCACCCCCAGACCCCCAGGCCCCCTGCCACCGTACCTGCACCCCCCCGCCGCCGTACCTGCACCCCCCCGCCGCCGAAAAAGCTCCAACTCCCATCAGCCTCCTGATGCCTCAATTACCGTAATGTATGTAATTTTATTGGTATCTACCGTATCTTTATTTTTTAAATTTAATTTTTTAAAATTTACCGTAATTTTTAAATTTACCTGTACCTGTAGCTGCTGCATTTCCCACCCTAGGCTTATACTTGAATCAATAAGTTTTCCCAGTTTTTTGAGGGTAAAATTAGGGGCCTCGGCTTATTTTCGGGTCGGCTTATACTCGAGTATATACGGGTAGATCTCAGGGCACTAAAACTTGAAACAGTTAATAAGTTGAAATTTACAAAACAGCAATTAATAACAACATAAAACATTAAACTATTCAACAAGCTGAAAATACAAGCTCAATTTGGGAATTCTCCTGGACTTGGTGCTAACTAGGGAAGCTCAGGTGGCAGCAGTCACCAGGAATGTATTCTACCAGCTTAGGCTGGTACAATAACTGCAACCCTATCTGGAGTGAACAGACCTTGTTTCGGTTATCCATGGTCTAGTGACATACAAGCTGGATTACTGTAATGTGCTCTACATGGGACTACCTTTAAAGACAGTTTGGAAACTTCAGCTGGTGCAAAATGCAGCCATGCAAATATTGGTAGATGCTAGGCAGCTAGATCATGTTACACCTCTATTGTACCAGCTGCACTGGTTGCCAGTGCATTTCCAGACCGAAATTAAAGAGCTAGTATTGATTGACCTTTAAAGCTCTAAAAGGATTGGGCCCAGATTACTCAAATTCACCCTTCACTCTTACCAACCTCCTATTATGCCAGTACGTTTCCATCTGCACTGGCTGCCAGTCCATTTCCGGAACTGATTCAAAGTGCTGGTGTTAACATTCAAATCCCTAAATGGGTTGGGACCAGGTTACCTGAAGGATTGTCTCCTTTCATATTTACCTGCCTGGATCCTAAGGTCAACTTCAGAAGTTCTTCTCCAGGAACCCTCACCAAAGATTGTGAGGTGGGTGGCTACTAAGAGCAGGTCATTTTGGCACCCCAGTTGTGGAATGTGCTCCCCAGAGACACTCGCCTGGTGGCTATGTTGTGGTCTTTTCGGCACCAAGTGAAGACCTTATTTTCCCAGGCATTTTAGTCTTTCAGTTTCATTTGTTTTTAAATATGTTACTGTATTTTAAATCTTTGCACCACTGCTAGGCTTTATTTTGGTTTTTATTTTTCATTTTAGTTTTATACTGTAGTTTTAAACTTTAAACTTTTATGTTTTATCATGTTGCATTTTAATGGTTGTGAACTGCCCAAAGGCTATGGCTATCGGGCAGTATAGAAATGAAATAAATAAATAAACCTCTCTTGCATCATCATTGGGGGCCCTGCTCATCTACCCACCTGTAAGAGCAATTAGGCAGGTGGGTACGAGGTCTAGGACCTTCGCAGTAATGACTCCCTGCTTGTGGAACTATGTTCCAGTTGATATCTGCCAAGCGCTATCATTGCAAGTCTTCGAGTAGGCCCTAAAAACTTACTTTCTTCTTTGTGGTCTGGCTTATACTTGAGCTAGTTTATTGAGTGCCATTGTAGAGATGGGCAAGGTGCTGGAGCTTGCCCAGTATTCCATTCTTGGGCAAGGTGCTGGAGCTGTGGTGAGGTGCATCTGGTGGGGACATGAGAGAGGGCCATCTTTTCACATAAAAACGAATCAAATTAAATCATGAGACATCAGAGATGATAGAGCACAGATATCTGCTAAATTTGAGATCAGAAAAAGCTTTGTCCCTTCTCCTTTCTTGATGTTTCCCATACTGAGGTAGAAATGGAACACAATATAGAAAATGCTGGAAGGAGATGGAGGAACACTGCACCTTGTGAGAACTTGCTTTTCTAGGATCTGGAGAAATGGTAAATTATGTGCTTTGCATCTGGGGATAGAGGAATGTGGGTGGCTTGTGGCTGATTGAACCTTCACATAAGCTGCTACCAGCTAGTACCACCTGATCCTTTTCAGACTGTTGCCGCTCTTGAGGTGTAACACCCCAAATCAGTGATGGATATATGTAAAGACTAATTCTTGGCTCTTTTCAAGTGTGTGACAATGAGTACCATAATTGAATCTAATAGATGCACAGCAGTAGTAAATTAAAACAATACTCTAGTGTGATAGAGCATGCATATCAAAGTAACTGAGCATATGTGAGGAGAGCATTGGGGAGTTTAGGATGTGTTTTTGCTAGCTGTTGCTTTCCTCTTAAAGCTTTTACTTTCACTTATCCTTTTGAAGATCTTTCTGTCACTTTGCATCTCAGAAGAGAAATGGCTTTTGCCTGTATCTGACCTTGGGTTGGTCTGGGTACAGGAGAAAAAAACTTCAGCATTTTCCCCTGGAGACTTACTTTGGTGGAAGAAAGGCCAGGCTCTTAGTACCTGAGTACTGGAATTGCAGTCAGTAAAAGAAAAATTACAAATGCGATCTTAGGACTGTGTCCCCTTGTCTTTCACCCTATGCTGCTTTCATCATTCAGCCTTTTCTTTCTGAGGTCTGAAAATTGCAGAACGTAAGAATGATTGTTTCTTGCTGTTTGTAGTATTAGATGTGGTTCTCAAGGGCATTTTACATGCTCTTTCCACTTTAATGGGATCATCCATTGAGTTTAAGTCCAGCACTTTGGGAATGTATTCTGCAAGGTAGCCGATTAAGTCAAAATCTTGCTCATCCTTAGGTAATCCCACAATATGTAAATTGGTCATCTAAGATAGCTTTTTCTATCATTTTTGCTTTTGTACTGTACTGCTTTGTCCCCAGTTTTATCCCAGGTGCCTTTGACTGAGGTAACTCTTGCTTTCCATTTCTCACACCCTCCTGTCTGGGACAGGCCACTGTGTGAACAGAAAACTGGAATAGATTGACCTTTGGTCTGATCCAGCATGGCTCTTCTTATGTTGTTATTTCATATATGTACGCCACTTTGTGCTTATTGTTGTTCTTGTTTAGCATTATTTGAGGAGATTATGTCCTTTGGGTTCAGTTTCACCTCCCTTAACATCTGAATGCAGCCACTCGGTGAGATCATCTGAAAATGTGTGGTGCAGTGTTACCAGATTCTGGAGCAGTGGCACTGTTTCAGAACATTTGTCTGCGGGCTCTTAGGGGCTGGATAAGAGATAGTAATCTGAAACTGAAATAAATTCTTCGATTAAGGTGTTGTTTGCAATTTCGATTCAGGGAGTGGCTTGGGAATCATAGTCCCCTTTAGTAGGTGTGGTGAACTTTTTTCAGCATGGGGGAACAAATTCCAATTTGGGAAGGGTTTTGGGGGTGCCTTTCTGCAGTGGGTGGGCCTGAGGGCACAGGGGTCTAGGCAAACACAAAGTGGGCAGGGCCAGGTATAATTCATACCAATTTAGACCTTTTCCCACCAAACATACAAACCACAGCTCAATTCTATGCTTGTCTGCTCTGGGGTAAGCCCCAGTGTATCAGCTTTCAGACATACAAACCACAGTTCCTTACAGGGTATTTAAAGAACAAGGTATTTAAAGTTTAAATGCCTTTAAACCCCCTCTCATCTCCAATCACTGATCAGAGATAACATCAGCCTTACCCTGCAGTGTGCGGAAGAAAGGCTGTCTTTCTTCAGCATTCAGCAGGGAAATCCCAGCTCTTACCTTCGATCACTGATCAGATTATTGATCGAAGATAAGAGCAGGGGTTTCCTGCACAGGGTTTGAGATAGAAAGGGTCGGGCCCGCAGAAGAAACTCAAGAGGCCAGATGTGAATCTCCATGGGCCAGGGTTAGGGTTCCCCATCCCTGCCCTATAGAGAACAGGTTCATACTACCTGAACCTGGTGCTATGTTTAGATGTTGGTGTGCACGGAGGCTTAGAGTGCATTTTACCATCTTTGGCTGGTATGCCAGTTATGCCCACCTCTGGCGAAATAAGGATATAGTTTCTGTAATTCATGTCCTGGTAACCTCTTGTTTGGACTGCTGCAGAGATATATGTGGCTTCCCTTGAAGATGGGCCAGAGTCATTAATTGATGCAGACTATGGCAACCTGGGGATTTATATGATTATACTGATTATATTATTCCCATATTGGCAGCTCTTCACTGGTCCTTGCTTAGTTTCCAGGCTCAATTGAAGGAGCTAATTTTGATCTTTAAGAGTCCTAAATGAGTTGGGTCCTGCTTAATTGAGGGAATGCCTTCTCCTGTATAAATTTCCTTGGCTTTTTCTATCTTCTAGAGAGATCTTGCTCTATGTGCTGACCGTTTTGGAAATGAGGGTGGCAGCTAAAGTGACAGGAACATGAAGATGTCCCTTTTCCAAAAAGCATTTGTAGTGATGTAGAAGATGGTTTTAATTTGTAATACAGTGATGCATTTTACATGAAACCCATCTTGGATCTGTGAACAAGCAGGCAGCTACATGCTTCTCCTATAGGTACTGACTGCTTAATAAATTCTACAGATTTTGTACTAATCTGTGCTGAAAGCTTGAGGATGTGGTCAGTTTCATTTGATGGTGGTTTGCTTGGTTTCAGGCAAATAGCAAGCGTTTAGTAAAGGTGATAATGTGTGTGTGGTTTTGGTAATAAGAAATTATACAACTTTTGTATAGTTTTTCTTTCTACCATTTCTACTTTATTGACAAACAGAAGATGTAGGTAAACTTTTGCAAGAATGTAGCTGAACATAAGTTCTGGCAGGGAGAGGTCCAATATAATAGCAAGTGTTCACTGAATAGGGTGTTCAGAAGCATAGTAGTGATGCAAGATTAAGGATAAAAAATTAAGTGTGTTTTGGGGAGAGATGGTAGTATGCTTTTATCAAGCCACACATAAATGTAGTGATAGATGCTTAGCAACCAGTATAGACAAAATGGTAACAGTTCTAAAGGAAATCCATGAAAGGATTAACAGGCAGATAGTATAGCAGGTGCATGATCAGGTTGGAGCTTAGAACAGAGAGTGGTCCAAGGATGAAGGAGCTTACATTACGTAGCATTAAGGCAATGATTTCAGGCATTTGGTGGCCTTTGCAAGACACTATCTGCCTGAAGCACAATTTCTGAAATACAAAGCCTTTCAACATGCTGTCTGCTTGAAGCCGTTGCCCTGATGCTAGGTACTACAAGCCCAAATGTAAGAACCCCCTGGAAAGAAGGAGTGTATCTGTGCTATTACCTTGAACAGAAGGTACAGTTGCTTTAGCATTGCAATACACTACATGGTACAGCCTAGCCAGTTGTATGCCTACTCTGAGGCATTGGTAGTATAGCATCCTGAATAGTCCCAATTATGGCACATGTAATTCTGAATTAGGTAAACCATAGCAAAACATTCAGACATGGGCCAAACTGTTCTCTAAAATGGCCCACTCGTAGGAGAGCTAAGCCATCTGCTTTTTCTAAACACATAGGTCAGCCCGGATATGTGTCTTTTCTGCATAAGCTACACTTCCAAGTAGATTTGCTGTGTGTTAATTAATAGCAGCTGTTTCTTCCCACCGCCTCTATGACAACCATGGCCTATATAAGTTCTTATTTGGCCCTACACATGTGGCAGGTCATACCTTTGGATTGGTGTTTTGTACTGGGCACAATGAGAGTGATCTGGACGTTGAGGAAATTGTTATAACTCCCTTGTCATGGACAGATCACTACGTGGTTACGTTTAAATTACATACAATGACTACCCAACTCTGCAGGGATAAGGGACCCTATTAGAATAGTTTGGCCCTGTAGACTAATCAATCCAAATAGTTTTCTAATGCCTCTTATTTATTATTTTATTTATTTACTGTATTTGTATCCTGCTTTTCAGACAGTTATTGTCCCCCAAAGCAGATCACATCCATAAAAAAGAGAGAGAAGTCCTGCCATCAGGCTTACAAACTAAAAAGCCAAGACACATAAGGGGAGAGGAGTGAAGGGAAATGGCCATAACTGAAGTGGTGCAACTGCTCCTTTTTTGGCTGATGTATGGGCCAGGTTAGTCTCCCCATTGCCATGTTTTTCTTGAGATGCAGGTGATGCATCTTCCCAGTAGCTCTCGGTCCCCTGGCAGATAACATATTTGGGGGAATTCCCTGCTGGCATGGCTGGAAATTTTCCCAGTGTCTTGGTAAATCTTCTGAAACTTTGACATGATCCAGGCAGTTGAAATAATTGGTCCCAATTCATCTCTCGCTCTTAGAGAGTCCATATGGCTCCTTGGATTACTGTGGACCCAGGGTTATGAAACAAGTGGGATTATGGTTAGAACAGTAGTGGAGGAAAATTAATTGTGAATCCAACCGAACACAGACTAGATCCCACTGTAGGGCCCATTCCAAGGCAGTGATGGCAGCAAATAATTTTTCTCCACCATCAGCACCAGCCTATATTGCTGTTCAGAGTGGTGAGGGGTTTTTTTATAGCTGGTCCTCTAAAAGGAGATAGAGGAACCCTCAGAAGCTTGCTATGACCAGTTTGCAAAGTACTTTGTGGATGGAATCACTTGTATCTCTACCCACCTGGACATTACAGTACTACAGTTGTAAGAAGATAAGAAGAGCTGTGCTGGATTAGACCAAAAGCCTATCAGTCCAGTATTCTGTCCCCACAGTGGTGAAACAGATTCCTTTGGGAAACCCACAAGCTTAGAACATGAGTGTAAGAGCATCCTCATGTTCATGTTCCCTAGCAACTGTAATTGCAGCACTGGGAGAGAGTCTTCTCCTTAGTGGCCTCATACTTCTGGAATGGGTTGCAGTTGGGGATTTGTCAGGCCCCATCACGGCTGGCCCTGCCATTACACCGGCTGATGTGCCTGCATCAGGTGGAGGGGTGGGAAGAGTGGAGAATTGCAGCCCTCTCCCCCATCCCCATTGCCACGATGTTTTTCTTGGGATGTATCTTCCCAGTAGCCCTAGGTCTCCCAGCAAATGACATATCTGGGGGAATTCCCTGCTGGCATGAAACATTCCAGCCGTGCATAATGGTAGGCCCTTCCGTCCCTGCCAGGAGGGCCCCCGCTGCCTCCCCATTGCATCCAGTGTGTGCTCTGGAGAGCCCCACCAGCCCTTCTCCCACTGTGGCATATGCTGTGGCAAGAGAGCAACTGGCAGGGCTCTCTAGAGCAAGCTGCTGGGTGCGCTGCTAGCTGCCACTTCTTACCATGGGCTGATGCTCCTGCTTTGTGCCCCAGCTGCAGGGCTCCCACTAGAGGTTGGCTGACCTCTCGACTGAGTTCAGCTGATCTCTCAGGTGAGCCCTATGGCTGGGGCACAAAGCAGGAGCGGCTAGACAGCCAGGTGTGGCTGGATGGCAGGAACGAGTGGCCCGCTGGGCCAGCCAGCTGAGCGGGCAGGCTGGCCAGGTGGGCGGCAAGATATGTTGGTCTGGGCCCAGGCCCCATCATTGCAAGCTTTTAGGAATTGCCTGAAGACTTTACTTGTTTTCTCTGGCCTTTTCCTGATTATGTTTTATTGGAATGTTCTGGGATTTTAGCTGCAATTGTATTTTAGATGTTAGGCTAGATGTTTTATTGCTTAGTGGGATTTTTTTTAAAATTGTTGTTGGATTTCCCTGTGATTGTTGATTTTATTAGTATTTGCTGTTTTATCATTGTATATGTTTTTACTGTATGGGACTTTATTATGTAAACTGCCTTGGGAGGGTTCTTGGCCTGAAAGGTGGGCTAGAAATATTTTAAATAAATTATAATATTGCTTCTGATAATCGAGTTAACATATAGCCATAATGACTATAGCCATTGATAACCCTATCTTCAGCTGATTTGTCTAATCCCCTTTTAAAGCCATCCATGTTGGTGGCCATCACTATATCTTGTGGTAGCAAATTTCATAGTTTAAGTGCTGTGTAAAGAAGTAATTCCTTTTATCCTTCATGAATCTTCCACCATTCAGCTCCCTTGGAAGCCAAGTCTGTGTTGGAGATATCTATTGGTCTTACCAACTTTTTAAGATATCTTTCAATTTGTTCAGCCTGATAATGTAGACAGGATATTTGGAGCCATGCGGCTAATGCCCATCCTGGCTGAGTAAGATGGCTAGGTTGGCACTTTGGACCAGAATAGCAGAGATGGGTTTCTTCTAGCTGTATTGACAGAGACAGTAGTGTGTCCTCTTTAAAAAAAAAAATATTTGGACTCTTCTGGTTTAAATAAGTATCATCCTGCAGGGATGGGGACTCGGACTCCAGGACTCGACTCGTGAGTCGGACTGAGTCCCCCCTTTGACTCGAGTCAGACTCGAGTCCCAATATTTTTAATGGGACTCGAGACCAAGGACTCTTCAACATCCCCGGAATTTAGGTGGACATACTTTCTCTTAGGACACAGGTATAAATAAGCATTAGCATGTATGGCTAGCATCATGTTCAAGTTATGAGGCCAACCTTGAGTCAAGCAACAAGCTACTACCATGACACAATGATCAAAGTATAGGACAAAAGGCACACTAATAGGTTGGTTTTTATTTTTGAAATAAAAAGGCACACTTGTGCCTAGAATTTATTTAAGCCACACATCTGAAATAGCCTTATTTTGCTGGGAACCCCCCCCCCCCAATTGATTTTAATAGGGACTTGTGGAGTCAGCTTTGGGAGTGACTCGTGACTCACCATTTTGGACCAAGGACTCGGACTCGAGACTCGGGTCCAAAGACTCGTGACTCGACTTGTGACTCGAAACCAAGGACCCTTCAACATCCCTGTCATCCTGTGTTAAATTTCAAATTTTTGGAAAGTGATAAACAAACTATGTTTTCTGGGCTGAAACTGATTATCTGGATCCCTTTGACCTTGTTAATTTTCCTGCATTTCTCAGTGGCATTTGTTACAATAGTATCCTTTTGAACTGCCTCTCAGGGATGGGGTGTACTTGTTATTCCTCTGAGGTAGCCCACAGAGGGAGATGCTGAGTGACTACTGCTTTACCCTGTGCCCTTTGATTTGTGGGGTATTGCAGGTTTGCCCATGCTCTTTAATACAGTGTCTACATGAAAATGATCAGTATACTGTTAATATCTAGCTTTCATTAGACCCTAGAGCAGTGTTTCTCAACCTTGGGTCCCCAGATGTTTTTGGCCTACAACTCCCAGCATGCCCCAGCCAGCTATGCTGGCTGGGGCATGCTGGGAGTTGTAAGCCAAAAACATCTGGGGACCCAAGGTTGAGAAACACTGCCCTAGAGAGACTTAGGGAAACCCTAAACTGATGTCTGGTGATGGTGAGGAGCTAGATGTAGGTAAACGAGTTAATCGAACTAAGATGGAAGTACTGTGGTACACCAATTGCACAGTTTCCTGGAGAAGAAAGACCAGGCTATAGTCTTGATTACTTTAGTGACCTCCTGACTGAATTTAGCGTAAAACAAGACTGCCTTAAATAGCATCCTGAAATCATCTGATGCAGAATACCACCACCAGTTTCTTCTGGCTCTGGTTCATTGCAGCATGTTACTCTGGTGTTGTTTCATCTGTACTGGTTACCTATTTGTTTACAGGATTAACATAAGGTGCCAGTTTTTACCTTTAAAACTCTAAATGGCTTGGGGCCGGAGTACCTCAAGGGCTGTGTCTTCCCTTATTGATCCCCCCCCCCCCGTGCACTCTAATCAGTATTCAAGGCCCTACTCCACCAACTGAAGTGTGAAAGGGACTTTGAGGATCAGGGTCTTTTCAGTTTTGGCACCAACCGTATTTATTTATTTATTTATTATACCGCCCAATAGACGAAGCTCTCTGGGCGGTTTACAACAATTAACAAGACAGTCCCTGCCTGCAGGCTTACAATCTAAAAAGACAGGACACACAAGGAAAAAGGAATGGGGAGGGAAGAAGGGTGATATTAATACTCCTGGCAGGGCTGGTGGAATGGCCCTGCACTCCCTCTCATTTTCCTCCTCTCAGCCTGCTGGAATGGCTGCTGGTGGTGACAGTTGAGGGAGGAGGAGCCGTCATGAGGGAGGCCTTTCAGCAGGGCTGGTGGAATGGCCCTGCACTCCTTCTCATCTCCCTCCTCTCAGTATGAAACCTCCCAGGAATTTATTTATTTATTTATTATATTTATACCCCACCTTTTTTCCTGCAAGGAACCCAAGGCGGCTTACATAGTCCTCCTTCTCTCCATTTTATCCTCACAACAACCCTGTGAGGTACGTTAGGCTGAGAGTCAGTGACTGGCCCAAAGTCACCCAGTGAGTTTCATGGCTGAGCAGGGACTAGAACCTGGATCTCCTGAGTCTCAGTGCAGCACTCTAACCACTACGCCACACTGGCACCAGATGGGCACACTGGAATGCCCATCTGGCGCCATCACTTGGTGTCTTCTGACAGCTGGTAAAGACCTGGCTTTTCTGGGAAGCCTTTGGAGTTTTTTGAACATTGAGGTACTGGAAATTGAGTTTATACCTCTCCCTCTTTTTTAATTGCTGTTTTACTGTGTTTGTTAAGGTTTTTGTTTCATATTTGAATTATTTTATTATCTGCTCTGTTTTGATATTTTAATGTGTGTGTATTATAGGGGCTATTTTATGCTATTTGTTATTTTTTTATAGTTAACAGCTGCTTAGATTTCTTTTTGAAAAGAAAGGGTGTGTGTGCCAGTATTTAATGTACTAATTAATTAAAATAAAATATGTTACAGAGGGGAAAGGTTGCAAGAGGATGGGAAAGGGGGAAAAATGTGTCTGTTTTCCTCCGTTCCCTGGCCTGAACAGCACTGTCTGGTCTCCTGTTGCAAGCTAGCTGGGCCCGAACCTGTTAAAGCAGTGGTTCTCAACCTTTTTTTCCCCATGACCCTTTTCACCATATGTCAGAATGTCATTCCCCCTTTTCCAAGATTGTCTGATTCAAAAGTTGCATCCAAATAATATTCATATAACATTGAAAATCTTTTATTTTTTCTATACTGGTACATATACATTATAGTATAAATGGAATATTTCCTCAGATAACAAGTGAAATATTTATCTTTATTTTTAATTTAATCTGTGCCATACAATAAGGTGTGATGTCCTGTAGATTATGTACAATCTGTAGAATTGTAATTTGTAGAAAAATCAGTATTCCAACAGTTTGAGTCTGCGGTCCCAATCCCCCCCCCATAACCCCTAAAATTCCCCCCTGGGGGGAATTCCCAGTTGAGAACCCATGTGTTAGAGGTTAGGGATACACTGCAACTTTTAAATTGCAGATTTCTACTTGTACAGAGATAATATGTAACTACTGCCAAGGGAGGGTTATTGACTTGCTTCAATATACAGGTATGAGAAGTGATGAGCTCCTGTCATAGTATATTCATTGCATGACTGTTCCCTATCATCTGCTAGCACTTTTCTGGGTCCCTTCTTTGTTCTGTCATTCTCCATGTTCCCTCAGTGTTATGAGAAATTACAGGGCTATAAAGGTTTTGGCAAACTGCAAATTAAAGAAATTGAAAACAAAAATGCTTTACACATTCCCGGTATGAATCCCGTAGAGTCACCCCACCTTAACAAGCTCTCAAGAGAATATGTCCGTATACTTTGGATAGGTCAGAAAAGTGGAACGTATTTTGGATTTTCTTAGAGACAACAAGCAAATGTGCTACTCTTGTGTACACTGGCTTGGCTTTTCTTAAATAATGGTTGCCAGATTCTTCTGTTGTTTATTAAAATAAGACCATAACAGTGGTTCATATTTTTGAAAAAGAAAGTAGGCCAGACCTACAGTCCAATGTTTTGGGTTGGGTTTCTTTGGATTTTGCAAACCAAAGGAATCGTGCCTTGCTACAGCCAGAAGATAAATCACTCATTCTGCTGGGTGAGCGTTAAAGGTTTGACTGATGCACAAGGTTCATTTCTAAGATATTCCTCCACCCAAAGATCAGAGTCAATACAGGAAAATGGATCCTTATTCACTTTGGCTAACAGAATGATCTTCTTGCATCCCTTGGTCCCAAAATCTACACAAGGTTTTGCCTACAGATTGAAACACAAACAGTAGTTACACAATGATGCAACTGGGCCTGGTTTATATGTTTATTTTGAGACTGTAACATCTCCATGCATGTCAGAAAGGCTGTTGATTTTCTCTGACCTGAAAACTTGTTGAGTTTTTCACATGGGGGCTGTTTCACACAAATGTGACCCCACATGTATATGAAATTGTAAAGCCACCATATGTGGATCTCACTATTTCAAAACCTAACCCATTAATTTGGTCTGAGTTGCAAAATTCTAATATAAGCAAGGCAAAACAACAGCAAAAGCTTTGTGTTCATCTGTGGAGTTTTCACAGTAATTTTCAGAGTGACATTTTTGGTTTCTAAAATTATTTTTATAGATCAGGATTTTAGGATTACCTATTTTGAAGACATTTTATATGAGAAATGAAGCATATAAGAGTGAAAGAAAGGTAATTTTCCTTGTCTGATTCCAGGAATGTGCAACTGTAATAAATGGACATTTTCTATAACCTTATATAGATTGCAGCAGAAACAAAAAAAATTCCCGGAAGATATATTATTTATCATCTCCCTTCATTTAAATTTAAAAGTCAAAAAGGTTTTGCTTCTTCAGCTTAAACAACTTATTCCTGACCACCTTTATAATTATTAGCACAGAATGTAAGCACAGGGAGGAGATCTTCCAAATCATTAACACAGAAGGATACACATAGGTAATAATGGACTTTAATTGTATTCATTTGAACATTAATACATTTATGTTAAGATCTGAGTACTGTTACTATTAAAAATTAAACTTTGAGGGGCTGTGATGCAGATTGTGCCAGCTGTCAGGTCCAGTGTTTGCATATTAGCCTGACATTTCAGTCATAAAAATGGGCAGATGAAGCCATATTTGACCTAGTGAGGGTGCTCCTCTGTCTCATCAGAGCATATTTTTTTCATAGGTGCTTTTCAACAATTGCAGAAACAATGGCAGCGGTATTCTCAGGAGCATAGTAGACACTTGCACACTGCCCTGAAGTCTTTCTGACTCCTCCACCCCATCCCCTCTTCCCTCTGTATGTCCACAGCTATTTTGCAGCCAGGCAATCCCCTTCAAGCATTGCCTGCAGAAGTAGAGTAACTCTGGCATGCACATTTCCCAATGGGAGAACTTGTGTGGATGGTAATTTTAATGAGACCTGATTTAAGCAGTAGAATGGGTCCATAAAACTAATACAAATAGACTTTCAAAAGCCTTTGCTACTTGTCAGGTACTCTACTTCTCTACAAATGGGAGAGGAGCGTCCATAGGCTTAAATAACAAAAGCATAATATCCTTGGGAGAACTTGACAAACTGCTTTAAGAGGAGAGATAAACCAGTTAAAGTGTGGTGAAGAGTCCACTACAAGAAAGCATTGGAATGAAAGTGCTTGTTTACATAAACACTACTATGGGAAACAGTTTGTAGGGGATGCTATGCTGCATTTGCTCAACACACATGTAAACCTCCTGCTCAGCCTTTCTGCATGTTACCAAGCAGTGGTAAACTCCATGCTACTCTGAAACATAGGATTTCATAGATCATAGAGTGGGAAGGAGCCTACAAGGCCATCGAGTCCAACCCCCTGCTCAATGCAGGAAACTAGAGAAGGGGTCTCCCATCCAAGTAATAACCAGGCCTGACCCTGCTTAGCTTTCCACTCTCAGACAAGCTGAGCCAGCATGAGCCACAGTTTCCATACTGATCTTTCAAATTATATATCTAAATTTTATATATATACTAGCTTTTTTTATAAAAAAAAAAGACACACACACTGTATAAGACACACACACTGTAATAAGGATATGCAATTCTATGCAGAAAAATACCCCGTCAAATTTGCAAACATGCATAATTTACATTAGTATCTCATTATGCTTCAGATCCCCACCTCCAAACATTTTTTTTCCTCCTCCCTTTCGTGTGTGTCTCAGAACAGAAAAGGAGGATTGGGATTCACAGAACTTTGGGTCTAGAACTGTATGAAGTGTTCGAACTGGACTTTAGCAGAGTGTGTGCGGGTTGGGAGATTTATAATCCTTGCCTGTGTGCCAACAGACGCCTGTACACTCCACACACAGATCTTCCAGATCTCACCTCCCTCCTCCCGCTTGCAGCGTTCAGCGTGTGTGCCAGTGAACCAGCAAAGCTTCTCCGTTGCAGATTAATCCATGGAATCAGGAAACACTCTGTAACACCACAGGTCTAATTCTACCTGTTTATTCACTTAGCAAGTAAAGTTCTACAGAGTATACAATTCCTAGTTACAGTCCATGTGCAGAGTATAAATGCATAGCAAGCATTACATCCAGTGGAGTAAGTTGTGCTTAACTCCACCTCAGCAAAGACGTTACATTGTAGCAGTAACAAGTCCAGCAAGCATCACCATGAAGAAGAAGAAAGAAAGCAGTTCAGCTTCTCTCTAAAATGGCTTCAGACTGAAAACAAGTTAACATGTCATCAGAACATACAAACCATGTGACTAGCTCATATTGCTCTCACACTTTAGTAACCCCTGCGAAAACACGAGATTCTAAAGAGACATAATAAACCTGTTTACCCCGCCATTCTGTCCCTTCCATTTGTAAACAATGTGCCACAGCTGGTAATGTGATACATATCACAACATGAAGTTCCACCCCTTCACTACTGGATGGCTCTCACTTGGATTAATTGGGTTGCTGTTGTTGCTTACATAATATCTCTTCTGACTGGAAAACCTGTTACAGGCAGCTTACAGATTCCAGAAATGTACAAACCTTTCCATAAAAACCAGCCAACCAACCTTTAAAGGCCTTCATGAAGGTAAGTGAGACAGATTGCTCTGGTTGGTGTGGTCCAGTTAGTAGGGGCCAGGGTGGTAAATTCCTTGTTCCACACTCCTGTAGGTTAATGGTGCAATCAGAAATAAGTCCTATTAAGTTCAGTAGGGCTTACTCTCAGAGGGATATAGGATTGCACTGTTACTCACTTATAGAAGGAATGTGGCATCCCTTGAAGATCTTAAAGCAGGGGTGGGCAGCTTCATGAGGTCTGGGGGCCATTTTTACCCCCTGGATACCCTCCCATGGATGCCAAAAACAGGGGAAATCAAAACAAAACAAAAAGGCATCTGGAGCTGCTAAAGAGTGCCAAAAGGGTCCTTTTTTTCAAGGAGCTCCATAGCAGCCCTGAATGCCATTTTTGTTTTAAAATTCTTTTAAACAATTTTTTTGTTTGGTTCCTCGCTCCCAAATTTCAGGAGGTAGCAGGGGCCGCTTGTGGCCCACAGGCCATATTTTGCCCACCCGATGTGTGTTTGAACTCACACGCGAAGTGGTGCTTCCTGAGTCATGCTGTTTTCAGACTATATGATGCTTTAAACAGGGCTTCAAAAAGTACAGCCCATGAGCTGGAGGTAACCTCCCCCAAGTCTTTTCTGGCAGCCCCCAGACCCCCAGCATCAGGTGCCTCCCAAAAAAGGGGGGGAAAGAGAAAAATGCTCTAGAATAGATATAGGCTTTATGGTTCCTGCCATAGAAACTTATTTCCTAGAGTATCCCTGTACTGTCCTAGGAAGCAGTGGTTCGAGGTTCCTGCCACTTCCTAGGATGCTCTGGAGATACTTCAGGAATATGGTTTTTATGACAGGAACCATAGAGCCCATTCCTAGGGTACTCCCCACTTCTCTCTCTCTCTCTCTCTCTCTCTCTTAGCAATCATGTTGATGTGGCAGGGGAAAGTCTTCAACACCTTAATTGTCATGCTCTAGCTAGTTTAGATTCTGTGCTAGGAGAGTACAGGAGCAAATCCAATAAGCATGTCCATTAAGTAGGCAAATGATCAAGCACAAAGGTTTCAGTCCAATATGGGATCAGTTTAAGACAGGAGCAGTCAGGATACAAGAAATTGTCAAGGCACAGGATTACCAGGCAAGTGGGTTGTTTCCAGAAGCAAGGTCTGAGGTGCAGTCAAGGTGCAAACACCATCTGAGAAGCAGAGTCAAGGAGCATGAACATTCAGTCACAACTCACAGTCAGGGATACAAGGTTGGTAGGATAGTGATGGCGAACCTTTTTGAGCCCGAGTGCCCAAACTGCAACACAAAACCAACTTATTTATTTCAAAGTGCCAACACTGCAATTAAACCTGAATACCGAGGTTTTAGTTTTAGAAAAACAACTCATACAGTTGTCCGAACTAATTAACATCTTTTGTCTTTAAAGAAAAACACAATAACAGAGCTTTCAATGATACAGACAGTTTTTTGTTTAAAAAAAATCAACTAAAAAAATTATTATAGTACTACATTGTACACATAGCCTGAAGGGAATTTATACAAACTTTTTAAATAATTAGGCACATGTATTTTTGGATAAGGGATTCTCAACTTGTAATATGATTATATGCCAGACTGAAATTGTATGCGGCAAGCTTTACCCCGGGTCCTTTCCCTGCTTCTACAGGTGTCGGATTAGTAAAAGTAAAAGTCAACCTGTACTAGGATGAGCAAGATAAACAAGAAAACTAAATGTGCTTAACACATTTTAAACACTTTATGTCTTGGACTGCAAACACTGCATTAGGTAAAAGTTTGCATTGGGCATGCTTTTGCACAATTAATGTGATTTTTGCTATTGCATGCATGTTGATAATTTGTCAAACCTTGGCTCATACTCCGTTAGTTTGAGAGCAACACATGCAACACTCAGGTCAACTGTTAGGGCTTTACATCCAAGCCATGCTCTGTGCATCATTCTTCAAAATCTTTTAAATGTGATAACAATGTAGAAAAGAATTCTGTAACAGGAATTCTAGAATAAAATCATTCTATTCCACACTGTGAGAAAGAACAAGATCATTAGTGTTTTGCAGAAGGGGACAGTCTTTTAGCGATCTGGTGACCAATGACTCGAGTGCCCACAGAGAGGTCCCTGCGTGCCAGCTGTGGCACCCGTGCCATAGGTTCGCCATCACTGTGGTAGGACAATGTTGCTCCAGCAATGGCTAGCCTGAAACTGAAGGCCTCTATAGCAAGAGCTTCCTGAGCCCATCCAGGGTTCAGCAGCAGTTCATTACAGGCCCCTAGCTACAGTCCTACTCAGGAGAAGGGCCTTGCTCCTGAGGAGTCCTTTCCTCTTGTGGAGTCCTTCTTTGTAGTTGAGCACTTCTTCTCAAAGGAGACCTACTGGCCTGCCTCTTGAGGCAACAATGCTCTCAGGGGTAGGTAGTTGCCTAGTCTCTGCCTCAGAGGTGGAACTTCCCTCCTCCTATGGAAACGGTTATCTGCCCTGAGGGCCCAGGCTCCCCCAGGTCTCCTGACATGGGCGGCTCCTTGGTGTCGTTTGACTCATAGGTAGAGTTGGAAGGGGTCTACAAGGCCATCGAGTCCAACCCCCTGCTTAATGCAGGAACCCAAGTCAAAGCATCCCTGACAGATGGCTGTCCAGCTGCACCTTGAATGCCTCCAGTGTTGTAGAGCCCACTACCTCCCTAGGTAGTTGGTTCCATTGCCTTATTGCTCTTAACAGTCAGGAAATTTTTCCTGATGTCCAGGCGAAGTCTGGCTTCTGTCCTGCAATCTGGGATGATCAAGAAGAGATCCTGGCCCTCCTCTGTGTGGCAACCTTTCAAGTACTTGAAGAGTGCTATCATATCTCCCCTCAGTCTTCTCTTTTGAAGGCTAAACATGCCTCTATGGACCAGATATTGTTGCTTCAAGACCAAGCTCCGTTGCTGCTGGGTTGAGTGTGAGCAGTGTGTATGTGGTGTCAGTGGTGTGTGTGCATGCGCATATGTACCCATGTGCTGCTTCCGTCCTCCCAGCAGACACCTGATGTGGCCCTCAGAGCTCAAAAGGTTGTGCACCCGTGCTTTAAAGGCTGCAAGCGCTGTCTACACTTGGCTCCAAAAAGCAATTTAGCAGGTAGTGCCAGTGACCTCCCTTTCCCTCCATAAGGAAGTGGGCAGGACTTAAAAGTATCTTGGGAGTGCAGCGTATTGGATTTTTCTTAATGGTCTAGCTTACATTTTAATCTTACTTCCATTGTATTAATTTTAGGTCCGTTAGTAATATGTTCCCTTGTATTCTTCATAGATAATATTAGAGTAATTAAAAGTCAGTTAGTATTTGTGAAAATCCTCCAAGTTCTTTGGGTCAGGAGCCCCAGGATTTGTAAATCCACCCTTGTATGCTAGCGGGCAGAACTGAGGCCATAGCAAACTCTTTCCTGTGTTATCACAGCCAAGAATCTGGAATACTGCAAGTTAGGATAAAATTGCAGGGAGGAGCTCAGGAAAAAGTTCTTTTGGAAAAGGTGATAATGTGAACATAACATTCATAGCTCTTCACTCCTCAGCAAATATTCAAGAAGCAAAATGCTTCTAGCTTGTCTGTACAACTAGTCAACATTGTTGAGCCTGACTGTCTCGGTTCTTGAATTGATGACCATTAAAAAGGCAGCCTTTTCTGTAGCGATTTTAGGAATGCAGGCGACTTAGTTTTGGGACTCAGCTGTGGGGATGGCAAAAATGTAAAGAGTGAAAAAGTTCATTTGCATTTTTAAAAATCCCACAAGATAGGCTAAATGATTTTGCACTTTGAGTGGATTCAGATCATTGCACTTAGCTGTGCATTTGTTATATAAATTTGTCCTCCAACTCAAGTGTTCAAGTATGTATTATGGAACCTCACAGCCCATCAGAGTGCTTGCAGTGTGCAAATATTTTTTAAATTTTGTAATTAAATAGGAGTTGGGCAGCAGTGTCCACTAAAGTGATTTATTAATTGAATGACTTGATTAAATTTCATGTTATTTTAGTTTATACAGCAAGGGCATGCATCTCTGGCATCGCTGGGGATTCCTTGCGAGGCTGTCAGCAGTAGTTCAGAGGTCCTCCATAAGAAATCTTTAGCACCCAATTAAATATTAACCAAGAAGATGTGCCTTGCTCTTTCCCTTGTCGAAACCAAGTTTTGACATCTGAGGCTGGCGATAAAAAATTTGCTCAGCAGAATCATTTTCTGTGCACTCTATCTTTATCACTAGCTTATTTTTAAATTAATCATGCTAAAATCTTCCCATGTAATTGTGCTGGGGTTCAGTGCTGTATGGAGTGTGTAAATAAAAAATGCCCTTTTAATTTCACGTTAAGTATGCCTCACCACTGCTGCAGCCACACTGCATCTGTTTCCTCAGAATGCCATTTTAAAGGTATTGTGGTTTCCGAGCAGCAGCTGTGATTGAAAAGTATGTAAACTAATCTGTTCTTGCTCATGTCATTTTTATATTCTTGTGTCAGAACACCAGAAGGCTGCTTTAAATTTGTCTTTCACTGTGTATTAGTTCTTGAATCTTTTTCTTTTTTTCCCCCTCCTTTTTCTTTTTTGCCAGAGTG
Source organism: Shinisaurus crocodilurus (assembly GCA_021292165.1). Taxonomy (NCBI): domain Eukaryota; kingdom Metazoa; phylum Chordata; class Lepidosauria; order Squamata; family Shinisauridae; genus Shinisaurus; species Shinisaurus crocodilurus. The sequence goes on along the minus strand of JAHFWL010001295.1, from coordinate 102,905 downwards.
CATACACTCATACTCTATTCTTTACTACACATGGCAGTTCAGTGCCAAAGTAAATGGCTACTCATGAAAAGCTCCTGAATAGTTCTTGCTTGATTACTGTACAATATTATCTTTATTTTCAGGGAGAGTTTTTATTACCTTTGCATAAAAGTATGATTATCCTGCACGGAAGGCATAGTGTTGAAAGATAAATAACCAAACATGTTGTATTTATTAGTATAAAACACAATAATTTTGTATAATCATTTTTCCAAAAGAGGAAGAAAGGACAGGGTGGGGATTTTGGAGGGTACATTAAGGCATACCCTATATCGGGGTCAGAATCTCAATCTCAGGACCAGGGGCCATATCCAGCCCTCCAGGGTTACAGAGATGGCCATACCCCCTTTCCCCCAAACACTTAGCATTTCATGGTTTCCTGGCTGTTGTGTAGTTCTTTCCTCATTCTAAAAGGCCAAAATGCCTCTCCTAAGGCTTAGGGCACAATCCCGTAGGGATGCCCACATAAGCCTCTGAACCCGGAGGCTTATGGGCATCCTATGCAGGGCAAGGGAAGCAGCAGAGGCAATCTCTGCCTCCCTGCTCCTCCCGCCCTGCAAGTCAGCTAGATGGATGATTTCAGCTGTCTAGCTGCAGCGCTTTGGACGGGGAGGGAAGGAACACTGTCAGGATTATGTCATATCCTGGCAGTCCTGGTCTCCTCCGCATCCCTCCCTGCCCCAGTAACACCTTCTCTGGGGATGCGCTTACGACCTCGGAGAGGCAGCTGGAGCAGTTCTTTCTGCTCCGGCTGTGGGGTGGGGGAGGGGCCTCCGAGTGCAAATCCCCAGCTCTGAGGGAAGCCAAAGAATCCTAGACGATGTCTAGGGGGCCATAGGATCGTTCTGTTAGTGACAGTTGGTTGGAGCTTCAAGCTACAATAAGCTGGTATTTTTAGTATTTTGGCCCTACCCCTTTTGCCCTGCTCCCCTTGCCTTCAGCTTTGCCCACTACTGCAATGTGCCCCCCAAAAGCTTCTCTGAAACGGAATTTGGCCCTCAAGCTGTAAGGCGTTCTGCACCCTAATCCTAAAAGTTTTTTATAGTTTTTTTTTTTTAAATTAACTCTGCTTAATTTTAAACAGTGTATAAATATTTACGTTTAAAAATCTGACTCTTCATGGCCCATAACTGAAAAGTGAGGTTGTGGCTAAAGATTTATTTATATCGCACTTTGCACCTGATTGAGTCTCAGTATGACCTCGTCTTTGCTATGCAGATTTGTACACGTTCTCAAATATTCTGTTGTGGAACAAAAATTTTAAATGTAGAAAATGTATTATGAAGGCAACAAAATAAACCAAGGGTGAAGGTTCTTTTGGGAGAGATTGAAAGGGAGCAGTGTCACACCCCACCCCTCAGTAGGGCCTCAAGCTTGCCCTCCTTATTGGGATCTCTGGGTGCACTTACGTAAGGTTGGGGGTTTGTTTTCCTCTAACCCAGTGTTCTCCAACCTTGGGTCCCCAGATGTTCTTGGCCTACAACTCCCAGCATGCCCCAGCCACGCGACTTACCTTTCCCTGGCTTGGCACATTGCCGCACGAGAGGAGCCGGGGAAAGCAACTTCCAGGTCCCCAGCGAGTCACTTCCGGGTCCCTGGCACTGTGTTTGAAACGTTTTTCAAAACGTTTCATTTGTTTTTAAAAAACAGCTAAGGGAGATATTATGTCTCGAAGTTGCCAGAATCTCACAGTCATACTGTACACGGTCACGGTATGTGGTCAAACAAATGGCTACATCTCCACAGGTATTCCACTGGCGAACCTAAAACTTTACCAAAGTTCGTTTGAGACATGTGGGACTCTGCACACAAAATTTCATCAAATTCCGTGATGGTCACACGGGGCACTTTCCAAAAACTAGACCGCTTGACATGGAATGACCCTACAGCAGGAATACATACTTATAATCATACTCAATACAGGAATTCATTATCATACTTACCACACAAGCAGTTAGTATGACCTTCGCTCCATGTACATATTTGTGATACAGTCATGCCTTGGATTGAGAGCATAATTCGTTCCGGAAACGTGCTTGTAATCCAAAACACTCTTATATCAAAATGAAATCCCCCCAAAAAAAATTTGTACAGAGATTTTTAATTTAAGCCGTACTACAGTACTTGTATTGCAAGACGTCGTTTGTATATCAAGTAATAAATAAATAAATAAATATTTAAAAATTTGCTTGTCTTGCAAAACACTCTCAAACCAAGTTACTTGCAATCCAAGGTATTACTGTATCTACTTTGTGCCAGTAGTTATTCCAGTTTGGAGCTGAGATTGCCAAGGCTGTTGATTAAAAAATTCAGGTAATGAATTTTCCTACCATGTGGCCTAACACACACAAGGAGCATCAAATAGACACTAAAGGTGCAATCCTATGCAAGCTTAGACAGAAAAAAGGCCTACAACTCCCAGCATGCTGGCTGGGGCATGCTGGGAGTTGTAGGCCTTTTTTCTGTCTAAACTATAGGATTGTGCCCTAAGTATCAGGGCTATGTCTGAGTAAAACTTCATTATGATTTGACAAAAATAAACTAGTTGAACAAATGATTATTTCAAAGTAACAGTGAGTTGGCCATTAGGTTCTCCTGATTTAAATTGCAACCTGCATTATGGTTCTGGGAACAGAGAATTATTAGTATTTTTCTGGCAAGTTAAAGTGAAATTTTTGTTTGTTTTTTAATAGTAGACGTGTTCTAGAATGTTATCATATTTTGAACATGCTTGACACAGTGCTTCGTCAATATTTACATCTGAACTAATGCTACTTAAAAAATACAAGACAGTTAAGCACATTCTTTTTTCTTGTGTGTGAAAGAATTCTGTTTGGTGAATGATTGGAGAATTGTGTCCAAGTCTGGATCTTATAAAAATGGTATTCTTGTCTGGAAAGTATGTTGTCCTTTTTATGTAGACCAGGTATGTGTTCATTTGTTGACCCACCCAGTCCTGGGTTTGTGGGCAACTTTTTAATGTCTTAGAAGTCAAAAGAAACCTCATCTTAAAGGCAGACTGAGAAGGGTTTAAACTAAAACAATTGATAGAGTGTTCACGATTCCATGTTGGTAATATGAAAGTAGGCATGGCTCTAACCAGGTCAAATACATCGTTTTCCAAAGAAAACAGTTAAACTCCAGTTTTTCTTTTACTCTTTCATGAAGAACAGGTTTCATTTTTCTTTTGCTACTGAATCTCATGGTTTCTTATACCATTTAACACAGGGACTGTGTTCACACGTCACAATAATCCACCTTGCGAATAAGGTATGCAGTGTGGGTTGTTTGTGGAACAACCCACAGTGAGCTTGTTAACCATGGCTTGTTCTTCCTCTCAGTCCTCCAGCTGGTATCCCAGTGTCCTTTGCGGCAGAACATGTCTTGTCTTCCTCTCCCCGCTCCGTTCGCTACCCCTTTTAGTTAGCCGTTTCTTTTTTATTAATATTTTTCAGAGCCTCAAAAATATGAAATTGGGATTATATTTTTTCAGCCCCAGAAAATTGTGCAATTGTGTTCATATTTTTTTAATTACTATTTCTGTCAGTCTTTCTCAAGTGAGCTCTTACAGCTGTCCAATATGTGTAGTCTTTCCCGGTCAATTTGCTTGTATGTTTCAGCTGTCAAAGGGAGCAGTGAAGTGGAGTAGGTAACATACATGGCAATTGACAAGGTAAGATTGCATATAGGCTAATTTGCTCATAGTTTCCAGCGACCAGTTGCCAAGTTGTCAATTGAAAAGCACCAAAGGGGGGGGGGGAGTGGCAGAAATAGGTGCACTCAGTGCCCTCCACCTTTTCAACACTTCCCTGGGTCTCTCTCCAGCTACTCCAGAAAGGGGAGGGATTAGCTCTCCTCACTTTTCATGGCTTCTTTTCAGAGCACTTACTGCTGCAGTTACTGTGTTTCCTTGACAGTTCTAGAAAAAACCCTGAGAAGGCGGCTGAATGGGACAGAGTGAATGGGGCTCCATGTGTGGGGTGGGGTGCTGCTTGTGCTGGCACCCCATTTGCTCCGTCTGTTTCTGACACCTCTATAAGGTTTCTTTTTTTAAACTGTAGAGAATATATGCACAATTTTTTGGATTGGGAAATACACACAAATTTAGTGGCTGGGAAGTAAATGGAGGGGTATTTTGCATAAATTTAATGGCTGGAAAGTAAATGGAGGGGAAATTTGCATACCTGCAGTAGCAGAGCAGTTAATGCAGGTGCGCAAAATTCCCTTCCATTTACTTCCCGGCTATTAAATTTGCACCCCTTTCCCCTTTTGTTTGTTTTTTACAATGTCAGTGAACTGCAGTAGCCACAGCAGTAAGTACTCCAAAAAGGAGCTGCAAATAATCGGGGTGGGGGGGAGCCAATATCTCCCCTTTCTGGAGTAGGGAAGTGTTAACAAGGTGGAGGGCACTGAGAGGTGTCAGTTCAACACTTAAAAATGACAGGATCACATTGCCAAGGGTAAGACATTGCCCCCCCTTTGGTGCTCCTACTTTTGCTGTTTCCCCCTTTTCGGTGCTTTTCAATTGACAACTCAGCAGTTGGTCCCGGCAATTGTGTGCAAATTAACCTACAGTATATGCAGTCTCGCTTTCAGTTTCCATGTATGTTACCTACTCCACTTTCTGCTCCCTTTGACAGTTGAAACATATAAGGAAATTGACCAGACAAGTCTACGCATATCGGACAGCCGTAAGAGCGAACTTGTGCAAGAATGACAAAAAATAAAAATAACATTACGAACACATTTGCACAGTTTTCTGGGACCAAAAAAAGAGAAAGGTGGCGAACCAGTGCCACTTATGCATCAGTGGGGGGCTGTCACTGGCAGCATCAAGGACGAGATCCCAAAGAGTTGCAGGGTTTTTTGCTGCTCTTGCTGAGTGGCTCACTAGCTGATCCCTGCAACCGATGATAAGATTGCTTTTCTGGGTTCAGACAACATGGCAATCCATCATGGATCAAACAACCCCTAGAGCAAGTCATGGGTTGTCAGGGTGGCTGGTTGCCGATAAGCAACCCTGAGGGAAGCAGTCTGGGTTTGCACGTCACGACAACCCATAGTGGTGTAGTTACTCATGATGGGTTGTTGTGTTGTGGGAATCCAGTCAGGAAAAGATACAAACTTGCCTGACTCTGGCATCATCAGCAATTGAACATTATGTCAGAAATTAAAACCTCTCACCTTGGGGAGTGTTTTATTTGACTTCAGCATGGGGGGGGGGGGCAGAGCTGGAAACAGGTCTAAAACAACCACCTCAACTGCACATGGTATATACCAAAGCACCAGATGCTATAATTACACTAATATCTTTAGCTTCTATTTGGCTGCAGCTGTGCTAACCTATGCCTTTTACCAGCCCTCTGTTTTATGCTTGCCAAGTAGTGGTCAGACACCAAAACAGACTTACATTGCAAACATATGCCTTTTCAGACAGAAAAAAAAAGTCCTACAACTCCCAGCATTCCCCAACCAGCTGTGCTAGGTGGGGAATTCTGGGAGTGGTAGGACTTTTTTTTCTGTCTAAACATGCAAAGGATTCTGCTATTAAGCAATTAGTGGAGTGTTCTATCCATTGGCTAGCCTTGATGTGTGTGTCCTACAGATAACCGAGCCGCCTTGGGTCCCAGTGTTGGGAGAAAGGCGGGATACAAATAAGTAATAGTAATAATAATAACAACAACAACAACAACTGCAGTTACCTCCAAAACAGGGAAATCTTCTAATGGCATGAACTGTGCTTGATTATCCAAAGAAGCCTTTCTTTGGCTGCATATTAGAATCCATGTATGGTCTGTACCACCTGCTAGTTTTTCATTACCTTTTGATTAGGAGTTGGATGAAATGCTGCAATTTCTGTGCATGTTTCGACAGAAACTCCTATGCATGTTTAATCAGAAAAAAAGTCCTACAACTCCCAATATCCCTCCAGCCAGCCATGCTGGCTGGAGCATGCTGGGAGTTGTAGGACTTTTTTTCCTGATTAAACATGATAGGATTGTGCCGTAAGAGAGGCAGTCTTAGAAGATTTAGACTGGGATCCAAAGTGCTCTGTGTGTAAACTGTACTTTCTGAGCCTATTAACAAACCATACTCTGACCCTCACTGACAATGGGGGTCAAATGTACCCTGAAAAAAAAGTAAAAGAGAACCAGTGTGGCGTAGTGGTTAGAGTGTTGGACTGGGACTCGGGAGATCCGGGTTCTAGTCCCCGCTTGGCCATGAAACTCACTGGGTGACTTTGGGCCAGTCACTGCCTCTCAGCCTAACCTACCTCACAGGGTTGTTGTGAGGATAAAATAGAGAGGAGGAGGGGGAGGAGGATTATGTAAGCTGCCTTGAGTTCCTTGTAGGAAAAAAGGCGGGGTATAAATGTAATAAATAAATAAATAAATAATTTTCCAACCATGTTCTATAACTCCATTCTCCAGGTGTTCTCCAACCATGTTGAGATGTGAATTGCCATGTGGTGTTTCAGCTCCTCCCCCTCAATCTAGTGAAAAATTGTTCTTTTTATTCTTAAAGCTTTTGGGATTGATTCCCCGTCTTTTGGAATGTGAACCATGCACGTAAGAGCTAGGCGTCAAAGTATTCCCACAAAATTGCTATTTAAATTTATTAGTTACACTTTACATCTACAGATGCTTAGCCCAGAATGTGTTCTTTCCATTCTTGTGAGGAAGGAGCATAGAGGTGGAAAACATTTTTTGTGTTTATCATAAGAAACAAATTACTCTTTTTTCTTAATATCACAACCAATGTATTTGGGGTCAATAATGCCCCAGAGATTTATAAAACTTTGTTACAAAACTGATAGAACATTTCTTTTCAGTTAGAACCTTCCTCATGACCTAGAAAAACTGGTTTTCTATCAGAGCTATTTGCAGATTTCATGTAACTTTTGCACCAATTGCAAGACTCTCCCACAGTGCTTTATACCATATGAAAACATTACAATTGAAGAACAATTGGAGCCATTCAGTAGAAGATGCCCAATAAGGTAGTATATGCTTTCCAAATTTGCCAACTACAGTAATACCTTGGATTGCAAGTAAATTGGTCTGAGAGCATTTTGCAAGACAAGCAAATTTTTAAAAAATTTTTTGACTTGATAAACGAGCAAGGTCTTGCAAGACAAGTATAGGGATGTAACTGCTCGCCTCGAACGGGCCGAAATCGGCCCTGCTCATGCCTGCCAGAGACTTGCTTTGATATAAGAGTGTTTTGGATTACAAGCACGTTTCCAGAACGAATTATGCTCTCAATCCAAGGTATTACTGTATAGCATAAAATTTTGGCTGTCTTGCGATCCCAAAATTTCATATGTTTATGATGCTGACATATATAAGGGTAAGGAAAAGGGTGCCACAGCAAATCTTATGCCAGACAGTGGAAATTCAGTGTTGTGGCTTGTATGGAGAGCCTCTACAGATACAGGAGGCTCTCCTCTACATACATTCGCTCCCCCATGAATAGAGGGTGATGAATGGAGAGGGGTGGGGCTGGAGTGCTCCCTCTCATTGTGTGTTTATTCATGTATAGAACGCTTGAATAGGGCTATTGCTTGCTGAAATTCTTGTATTGTTTGGAAGCTGAATATGCCATGGTATGAACATCCCAAAAAGATGTCTCTTCCTAAGCCTATTCACATGAGGGCTAAAAGGGGGGGGCATGTGGGTGCACACGCAAGCCCCAATCCAACATCCCCATCCCTGCCTATTCATTCCCCAACCCCCCTGTGGTGAGGGGGAAGATATGGAAAGGACTTCTGCTCATGTTTTCTTGAACACAAGGTGAACCCTCCATGTAATTGGGAACCCTGCTTTATCAGGGTTCCTGGTTGCACAGAGGCTTCTACAAACAAATTCAAATAGAATCCCTACAGACCCAGTTTGCAGGACACGGAATAATGGGCTCAAGTTACAGGAACCCAGATTCCACCTAAACATCAGGACAAATTTCCTGACTGTTAGAGCAATAAGGCAATGGAATCAACTACCTAGGGAGGTGGTGGGCTCTCCCATTCTGGAGGCATTCAAGGTGCAACTGGACAGCCATCTGTCAGGGATGCTTTGACCTGGATTCCTGCATTGAGCAGGGGGTTGGACTCAATGGCCTAGGCCCTTTCCAACTCTACTTTTCTATGATTCTATGACCTCCGTGCTCAGTGTGTGAAAATCGGAAACTATGGGGATGGGCACATTGGAGGGTGAGGCTCTCATTCGCACCTACATCAACTCCCCACTTTACACCCTCATGTCAGCAAGCTGAATGCCTGCATAGGGCTGTAGACCTGCCTGAACAGTTGATCAAACCCTGGGTTGTCATAGCCAGCTTGTCCAGGACATTGAGAGCGGTAACCTCAGAATTGGTAAGGTGTGTTACTGCTTACACCAGCAGAAGAGGCAGGTGTTGAATGGAATGGGAGAGTGTATTGTGGAGTGACCAGAATGGCTTTTAGGGACAGGGAAGGGTGGTAGAGATGCACTGCTAATATTTATCAGGGTTACTAATCATACAGTGGCTTCTACACACATTTCAGCAAATGTAAGTAGACCACCACCACCCTATAGAGCTCCCTGCTCAGTGTGGGATGGTCAGAAACTACAGGAATGGGGATGATGGAGGTGGGGTTTGCAGTCCCCTCTCCACTGTAAGCCCTCACATCAGCATGCTGACAGTGCTGATAGGGCTCTACTAGACCTGGCTCTTCAGTTGAGTTCCCCGCCCGGCCCCAGCACATTCTTAGAAAGCATGGTGGGGCAGCAGAGAGAAGGGTGTGTCACTGGCTAACAGTGTGCTGGGGCATGGGGGACTATGCAATTGCAGGAGCCCTTGGAAGAACTACATCTCCCATAGTCCCCTGCACTCTGGCATGCTGCTAGCCAGCGCAAATGGGGGAGGGAGGGAGGAAAAAACACTTTCTCTTCTCCTTGTGTCCCTTTGCTGCTGCTCCTGCTGCTGCCTCTGATGGAAAGGAAAGAAAAGGAAGAGTGGGTTGTGGAGTGACAGGAATGTTTTTTTGAGGACAGGAGAGTTGCAGAGGTGGGCTGGTATTTTTCTGAGCCCCTTTTATAGGCTCAGAAAAATTACCAATCTCGGGTAATTTCCAAGTTAATCCAAGGTGAGTTTTTCCACAAGCTTGCTCATCTCTAGTCCGATGTTGCAGTCTTTGGAATTGTCTCTCTCATGTATCTTAACACTTCACACTTAAGAATGTTGTTTGTTATATTGTGCAAGGCAAAGAGCAGCACATTTTTAATCCTGTGCTGGTGGGAAAAGGTTTGATTTGTTTAAGTCCAAGTACTTCAGTTTTACTGGGTTGCACATGATACTTAATGTAAATCCTTCTGTCACACCTCATCTCTGAAAACAAACCGGAATCAAATGTAAATATTTCATCATGTCTCTGTTCTTTTCATCCTGTGTGACACAAAACCAGAGAAATGAAACCAAAATGTTGTCTGGTATATTGCACCAAACATAGGGTGTTAATACCACAAGTACATTTTTTGTGGTTTCACATGTCTTGGTGTGAATAAGTAGAAAAAATAGAACTGATAACCCCAGAGGCAGACATATTTCCCCCTCTCCATATTTTTTATTATGCAGAAATTTACTCTGGTGAGTGCCTGTTAAAATTGTCTATCTGGCATGAACTACGTTATCTGGTTGGGCGGCATCACTGTGGGTTAGTAAAGGAGGTGGGGATATATTTGGGGAATTATTGATAAAGCATCATCTAACCCGGATGGTTGAGTTATGCATCATTTGTATTATTGTGTTCTTCTTAAAGGAGTTGCAGAATTTTCCCCTGGGCAAATTCTACATGTGTTGTGGATTTTCTTGTGGAAACACACCACTGGAGTAGTGTGCATATATATATGTGTGCATGCATACAGGAAATGTACTTTTCTACATAACTTTAAATAAAAGTTGTGAAGTCCCAATAAAACTTCATTCATTTTTGTTGGTGTATTTGTATTGGCTAATTCTTTCCATTAGCTAGGGTCAAACTACATGTTATAATTGCATAGCACCCAGGTCCCCCTACTTTCTATTTACTTCAAAGTAAGCGCACAATCTGTATCGGACTACTGCATGTGGTGAAGGGAGGTTTAGCCTTTCCCTCACCAGCTACCGTACTTCCCTTTTGAAATTTGCCTTTCTGTGCAGCAATTAAGGGGGGGAGAGCCTTCCTTCTCCATCTGTGGTGGTCCCAATCCAGATTGATGTCCCACCTGCTTACTCTCCTTAAGACAGCAATGTTACAAATCAATGTTATAACTTCCATAGGTATCAGAAGTGGCTTCCCATGTGTCATTGGGAAGAAGGGAGCTTGTATTTGAAAAAGGAAAATACATACACACACCAAACACCCTCACCCAGGTATTCCTGTCACTCAAATTACCGCTGAGTTAAGCTAGTCTAATGCAAGAGCAACAAGCTCAATGTATTAAGAGTTCAGTGGGTGCCAACTGAAGCAGAGTTGAGGTTGACATGATCCAAATTTACATTACCTGAATTTATTGTTTGTATCCTGCAAAATTATGTCAGTGTAATTCTACGTAACTAGCATATGTGTTAATACTTATCTGAATGTCTGAATGTCTTCTAGGCAGCAATGGTGTACTGTAATGGTTAATTATAATTCAGCCCCATTTCTTAACATGTGCTTTCTTGAGACGGATATTTTTGTAGTTTCTGCACCCAAGTAGTAGAAGTGTGTATCTGTATGTGCTGGGAGATGAATTACTCTTCTGCCAGAAGCAGACGTTCCAATTTTGGGCCTGGTTCCACTGGCAAAGTCCCCACTCTAATTCATGCCAGCTCATGAATGATGGGATCAGGCCTTTATTTGGAGCTAAGAGCACTTGATGTGGAAACAGGAAATGCACATTTCTAACCTTCTAGAAATGTGTGTGCCTATTTTCAGTCACAAATCCAAAGTTTCTCCTCCTTCTAAACAGTGATGCCATTGTACTCATCATATCTGATTAGTTCTTGAAATGTTTTAGTAAGTCTATCTTAAAAACATTATAAGAAGATAATCAGCTGCCTTAGAAGGTCCCCATCTGGAGTATAGAGTTCTTTTACTGAAAGATGTTTTGCCTTTCTGAGATAGCTCTCACATTTCATCATCTGTTGTGCAGAGATGAAGTGCATATGAAAAGTCAGTGACTCTGAATCCATCTGTTGTTATTATTTTCCACTGATAATTGGCTCGAACAATGAAATGTCTGTGTCTGTAGCCTTTGAAACTATACACCCTGTTTATTTTCTGAAGGTCTCCCTCCCCTCCCCCAATGGACTTTTTTTTTGGTATGTGCTTCGTTTTCATCTCAAGCATATAGCTAGCGGAGCTTGCATGAAGATGACATCTTTGACTCGGAGCATCAGGATGTGTCACTCAGGCATTTGAATCTTGCCTACAGAATCCCCCCCCCCCCGTCCTATGGAGAACAGGCTTACAGCAGGAGAGACGGACAGATCCAGAATACAATGATATTCTACCTGAGGAGTAGTATTTATTTCAGTTTCCTTATTAAAATATTAATTTAGAATCCAGCATCTATTAGCTATGGAATTAGATATCACCTATGATTGTATAATATATTCAGTTGCATCCAGTTTTGCACGATACAGAGCATTAATATTGGATTCCACTAACAGCACTTCCATTAGCTTGCTCAACCAGTATGAGATATATGTGAGCAAGGAGGCATAACTACCAGCCAGAACTGCCAAAACAGTCATTAGAACCTCCATAGGGATGGACAAAGGCTTTTACACAGTGATATACTGATTACATTTTGTTCTATGGTTTATTTGCATCAAGGTTAGATCTCTTGTTATCTGTGCAGAGTGTATTATCTAACACCTTATTTTAAAGGTCAGTTCAATGCAAAGATAGTGAATAGTAGGTCTGTGCCATTTCTTTTGGAGTTTCTTTATAAGGGATTTAAACAAATCCTGTGAATCATTACTTCCATATCAGGTCAGGAAACACATTTCAGTTCCTCGGTGTCAGCATCAGAGTTTTAGTTGTCATTGTCAAATGTTTAGGTGCTAGGCCTGCAATGGGATGATTCTCTCCCATCCTCCCCATATCTTTTGGCACAGGATCGTACATGGGTGATCTTTTTGTGTTTGTTTTACAGTGCAGCTCCTTATGTTAACAGTGCAACTATATTTTTCTTATTAGTATATTTAGGTATGAGTTGACCAAAAGAAAGAACAAAATCACCCTGCCGTCACTTTTCCCACATGCTTCAAGAATACAAGATTGACCATGAAATCAATTGCTTGAAATGTCCTAGTTGGTTGAATCCAGTGTCCTGATGAAGGTGCAGCCCAGCAAGCACTGCTAGCACATGTCATTTGTTAATTTAATCGGCCAAGTCCCCACCCCCCTGTGCATGCGTGTGTGTACGTGCTTAAAAAGCGCTTCTGTGCATACACGCAGAGGGGGAGGTATTTCCTTCTGCCACAGATTCTTTTGCCTCAAGGGATGATGCTCTGAAAGAGGGGTGCATGATAGCCCATGTGCATAAGAACACCCACAGTAGTTTGGATCCTGCACATTGGAGCTTCCTTCAGTCTCCTGTGCACATTGAAATGGAAACAAGTTCCATTTCATTTGCATGAGAGTTTGATGGGTTACACTGCAAACCGCTCGTCTGCCCCAATAACCATGCCATGAACAATGACTACAAATAAATACAAAAATGGTTATATGTGAGAATGCTTATGATGCATTTTTTCACTATGAAATGTATCCACCTATACACAACTTGTAAGATAACTGCCACATTAACTTGTGTATTTTGTGGTCCTAGAAATGTGGCAGGTGAGTGCCTAGTGCAACCTTCCCCAAGCTGGTGCCCTCCAGATTTGTGTTGGACTACAACTCACATAATTCCCAGCTGGTATAACCATTCTGCCTGGGAATTATCTGGAGGGCACCAGGTTCGGGGAGGCTGGCCAAGTGCCTCACCTAAAATTAATCTCCAGCTTTGCTAATATAAAGACTGTCATGTTTTTCTTTACTTCTGCTCTCTGCCTACCCAGGAGCCTGTGTGTTTCGCCCAAGGCAAGAGACAGACCTGAGTTACCAGCTGGCCTTTTCTGTTTTCAGAAATGGAGGTCAGCCATTACTTCTTTGTCCTAGTATGCTAGGTGTAATCTGATACCTGTAACACCTACCAGTGACTCATTTGTTCAGTCTGTGATCTCCATCTTCAAATTGAGTAAGCGGCGGACCTCATGGCCACAACATCTGGCCTGAACTTTGTCCTTTTCTGTACCCCCACCCCCACTGCTTTTTGTACCATCTAGCCTGATGAAGAGTTCTGGACAACTTTTATGTGGTGGTTTTGTTGGTACTAATAAAGGTTCTGCCTAATTGTGAATTTTAGATTTCTTTTTCTCATGGACCAGTATTTTAAGAATACTACCCCCCAAAAAAGTTTTACAGTCCAATCCTATGCACATCATATCTACTCAGAAGCATGTCCCATTGAATTCAATGGGACTTACTCCTGGTAACTGTGCATAGGATTGCAGGCTTAATCACATTACTAAAACTGACTAGCCAGGGATTTTACAAGAGACGCCTGTAATCTGACACCTAAATGTGCCATTTAAAAATAAATAAATAGCTTCTGAGACCATTAAAAGACACAGCAATGACAAAAAATCTGAATATTTTGGACATGTACCGTACTTCATATGGCAAGAACAATGAAAGAGTTAAATAAACCTTGCACTCAGGATTCTGTTTGAGGAGTTAAAGAGTGAGTATGAAAATAGAATGACTTTTCAGAAATTAATGACAGAGTTTTCCCAAACTCAGAATGTGCAGTTTAATCCTTAACCTTTCAAGATTTACATTGCTACTATGTACTGATCCTATTGGTCACTTGCCATTTCCCCCCCATCTCTAAATTGTGTGAGGTTTATATGCTGTGGAAATAAATATAGGGCATGATCCTTTCAAACTTAAGCAATTCTAAGTCTTCCTGATTTCAACAAGAGAGTTAAGCCTGTGTTTACAACTGCAATCCTATTTGGGATTAAGCCCTATTGGAGACAGTAGGATTTACCTCCAAGTAAACATGCATCGGATGGCACTGTAAATCTCTGCTATTAAAATCAGTGGGATTTAGTTTTCATTGGATTATGCCAGTGCTGTTTAGGGGCATCTGACAAAAAGAATCTGAATCTTACATTTGTTAGTTAAATATCCCGTTTTCTATCATTTCCCCCCTCCCATCCAAAACAACCTAATAAAAAGTACATTGGTTTATATTACAATTTAAATAAAGAATGCCTATCTAGAAGAGTTTATATAATTATGGCAGATAGCTTGAGCAACAGAATTGTTTTTTGCTGGTTTTGAAACAAACAAACAGATCCAGGCTTTCTTTTTCCTATATATTTTAAGGGGGTGTAAGTTTTAAAGTCCCTTTTTCAAACAAACAGCTTAGTTCTCTACATATTTACTTGGAAATAAGTTTTATCAATACCTGTGAATTTTATTTTTAAGTAATCGTGCCTAGAAATGCAATCAAAACCTATAATTCTGATGTATTCAGGGTTTAATTAAAGAAAGTATTTCTACTGCATATCTTTCTCTTTGTCTTCCTCTGCCTTGAAAGGTGTGTGGGTGAGGATTTTTTTCCCTTCTGTAAAGGCAAATATCAATTTAGTACTTAATATTATTCCTATTTATTACTTTGTTATTGCTGCTCTTTATGTGATGGCTGTATGTAGCTGTGTGATCTTTTAGCCACCATCCCTATTAAACAGGCTGTGCAGCTTGTGAGAGATCAGGACAGGTAGAAAGCACAGCAGGCGTCTGATTTGAGCCAGTTACTCATTTGCGGAGTGTTTGTGTTTATGCAAAGGGGCCTCTTCCTGCATATTTAATCTAGAGTAAGGCAGTGGCTTTTGTTGTGTTTAGACCACATACCTTCAGTCCTTCCTTACACTGCAGCCAATGTTGAAGCACAGAAAGTCAGGATAGTTAGAAGTATACGTATACTGTTTTCAGAACTCTCAACTTTTCTTCACTTGGTTGGGAATTATTTCTACAGCTCAAAGCTTTTCTTCTTCTTCTTCATTAATGGGTAAGTGTGTGCTGTTAAATATCATTATCCTTTTTTGTTCATCTTTTTCAGAAGTATTTCTTGTTCAGACCTAACCCTGGTAGTTTTAGGGAGTTTGTTGCAGCCATTAAGATTGTGAATCCAGGTGTTTTTGTAGTGTCCACTTTTTCTTGTACAGGTAAATACTGAATCATAACAGCAGGTTCTTTGGGAATAGTGATACAGAATATGTCCAGCTTGCTTATTCTTCATACTTAGACATTCTGGTTTGAAACTGTACACAGGGAATAATACTTTCATTGTTTGCTAAAAGCTTTCAAACTGTATACAACACACAAGCTGTGGATTTTTTGTAGGACTTTTTTTTTGTTTTTTTGTAGAAATCACCTGGTTTCTGTTTTGTCCTCAGTTAGAGTCCTCACTAGAATGTCTGTGTTTGTACTCGGGAGTTTTTTCTTATGTGTAAATTGAAACGTCTTCTCGTTGATATTAATAGCACGCTAGAGATGTTAGGTATGATGCAGAGAGTAATAGGACTATAGAGTAGGAAACCTGATAATGCATGGGAAGAGTGGGATGGGGGAAGATGACAGTCCTATTGCTTCTCTGTGAGGGGCAGAGTTTGCATAATGGCATCCTAGTTTTAGCTGTCTACTGAAGGCATTTTAAATATCATTTGCTGTTACTTTTAATCTAGACATAATTACTGCTGCGTGTTCTCTTATCAGCTGCACCAGCTCAATTTCTGATTGAATCTACTTTAAAAAAAAAAGAAAACCCATGCCTGAAACATCATATATGTATGCACTCTGTATGAAATTTATGCTGCCTGTAAAAGAATGTCGGCTTCCTTTTGAAACTCAAATGAGAGGGGAATTATCTTTTCTTCTTTTCTTTTTTTGGCAGGGAAGAAAATGACAAAAAAGCTAGACTTTAGTGCACAGAATGGCAATGTATACATTTCGAGAAAATATGGATATTGCACACTGGGGCCAGAAGTAGGGAGTTTAGGTTACCAATTAACTATTTCCTTCATCTGAGTAGCTCCTCTCAAACAGAAGAGTGTGCTATTCCACCACATGTTGGCAATTGTGTGGATCTGAATAAAATTGCACCAATCTTATTAAAATGTGTAGGGACTTTTTAGTCTTCCTGGGTGCAAATCAACACGCATTCAGAAGCATTTTATTAACAATAAGACTGCTTAAAGAATTTTTTTTAAATAGCAACATTGCAAATAGCTTATCTAATTGTAAGTATATTACTTTTATAGTCTTTCTTTATGAGGAAAAAGCACCTCAGTCAAAGCACCTTATGTGATTAGCGCTATTGTATTCTTAAATTTTGATTGATAGAGATAATAGTTTTCACTTAAAAATACAGACAGGTACTTTAACTTTCCATGACAATAGCTATTTGCATTTCTTTTATCTTTTTGTTTAACATTTGTGGGGGTTGGGACAGATTTGATTATTAACTCTTATTGCACACTGTGGTAAATGCTAAAACAAAGCTTTTGTTAGAGCTTCAAAGGTACAACAGCAAATATTGTTTTTATCACTTCAATATTTAAAGGTTGTTAAAGGATACCTCAAAAATATTTTCACATGACCATGGCCAAGGGTATTGCTTTGTTGTGAGGTAAGAGAGTAGTTCTCTCCCCCCCCCCAAAAAAAAAAGATGGCCAGACTTCTGTGTTACTGTTAGTCTGGAAGGAGGAACACTTTTTACCTGGTAGAGCAAGAGAACCGGAAAGCTGTGCGGCATGTTTCTCTTTGCCTCACATAAAAGAGAGAGTGAAACTGTTAAGTTCATAGGAATCTGAATACTGCTAGAAGGGAGGGAGGAGACTTTTGCAGCAAACTATTCATGCAGTAGTTCATTGGTGGAATAATAGAATATATATTGTGTCCAAATCTGAGAGCAAGCTAGAATTTTTATGTGAAAAACAAATTTATTATATGTGTCAGCAAATACAAAAAATGCATGAGATATCAAAACATACTGCAGACCCAGTGGGCATGTTCCTTAAAGGTGTTCTTTAGAAACCTTAAACCTAAATGTAAACAGCATAAATAGAAAGTAAAACACTTTTTTTTTTCTTGCCTCAAAGGTTTGTAACTTCAGTGGCTGCGATGTAGCTATTACAGCAAAGAGGGAGGTGGAATCGTCCATATTATTGCTTTTAATTATGCAAGGTCAAATTTTGGATGATGATTCTAACACAGCTGCAGAATTGCCTTAATTGATGAGTCGAAAGCTAAAAGATCAAAAAAACATAGAAAGATTTGATCACTTGGCTTCCTTAGCACTTTCAGATGGCATCTGCATTATTTGATTGGATGTTTTAGATGTTTGATACTTTTAGGGAACGTGTTGTGGTCTTTAAGAATCCCACCAGGATGAGCGCAGGAGATGAAAGTCTCTTAAGGGTAGTTCAAATTTTGTATTGTAAACAAGACATATTTAATGTATTTGTTAACTGTAGCTATAATACTTGAAGCAGGTGTTAAAAATTAGCTGACACAGTACTGTTGATCATACTGAACATTATCATTACAAATTAATACAGGGACAGTGCAGCCCTGTACATACTTACTTGGAACTAAGTCCCACTGTGGCCAGTGGCATTTACTCTCTAGTTCAGGAGTACGTCCCATTAAACACAGTATGTCTTACTAACAAGTAAAAATGGATAGGATTTCACTGTTAGTGTATCTGTTCTTCGTGCGATTTTATTTAGTTTAAAACTAGCACGCACTATCTACCTACCACCTGTTCAAAATTACAGCAAGAAAAAAGGGAGAGGGGCGTGTTGGATTTTTATCATTGGTTTCAGTGGGTGGAGAACTGATCATAATATAATTGGTTCAGCTCTTTAGCTATGTATAATCCACAAATATCATTCTACAAAACCAAACAACTCAGTTGTCTGATGGTGTAATATAATTATATCCTTTTCTCATGGCTGTTCAAATGGACTTTCCTTGTATTTTTTTAGAGTTTGTGAATGTTAAGAGAATCCTACTGTATTACATACTACATTTCAACATTATATGCTTCAAATAATTTATCTTTTAAATATGTAATGTACATGTATAAAATTCATACGCGCGTGCATGCCCACCCACCCCCACACACAGTTTTAGCATGATTAGTAATTTAAGTAGTATATAAATAATAGTGAAGTTTATGTTTGCTATTTTGGGTGGCATAAGATGTATTAGAGCAGCCTTCCCCAACCTGATACCCTCCAGATGTGTTGGACTACAACTCCCAGCATGCCAACCAGCCATGGCTGGCTGGGGGTATTCTGGGAGTTGTAGCCCAACACATCTGGAGGGCACCAGGTTGCCTACTCCTGCTATATGGACTCTACCCAAGGAGCGAAGTTACAGATTCAGGGTTGTATCCATTTGTGTCCATCTACCAACAGAATGGCATTCATCAACAGAATGGATCACTCACGACCAACACACACACACACACACACACAGCTCCAGACATTCTAGAACAGGGTGTGGATGTAGAGGGTTGTGAGGATAAAATGGAGAGGAGGAGGAAGATTATATAAGCCGCCTTGGGTTCCTTGCAGGAAAAAAAGGCAGGGTATAAATATAATAAATAAAATAATAAATAAATAAGAGATCTCAACCTCAGACGTTTAGTTCAGCACTCCACCAACCATAGTTAGTTAGTTGCCCTTGGGAAATTCACAAGCAGGACATGATGCAGACTGCAGAGAGACATTCTTGTGAAAATATTTTCCATCTGATAAATCATTTCCTTCTGATGAGATTTTAATTATTTGCATACAAGTAGTAATATTTTTAGTATTAACATTGTGTATCCTATGTACACATAGAAGAAGGAGGGCTACCAATGGTTCTCTCTTAAATTGCCTCAGCTAATCTTAAGTAGAAGAAGTTACCCACTCCTCTCTTTTTTTCATCATTCCTTTATTGGGCCTCTTATCTGATTCTACCTGTATCTTGTCTAAGGTAGATTTTAAGCAGACTAGCCAGGAGCAGTTATATTTACATTCTTCTTTGTGGTCTCTGTGCATCAAGCATTTATGTTCTGTTCCGTAATTTTTATATTTTATTTTTATTTATTTATTTAATTTCTATTATGCCCAATAGCTGAAACTCTCTGGGCCGTTTACAACAGTGGCACACTGCTGCTACCTTCACATGCTTCTTAATTAGCAGAAGCAATTATTGAACCAGCTTTTGTTGGCATATGTATACACCTTCATATAACATCGTCTGTTTTGGGGTTTGTTTGGTTTCTGGAGATCCATCACAACAGGTCATGCCAAAACATCATTTATGTAATTTTTTCATTGACATTTTATTGCTTGGTATTTGGAAGTGCTTTCAGTATTATATTGGACCACAACTATCTTGCTTGTATTAAGATTCTTGAGAATAAGTTGCTATATCCTATATAACAACTTATAAACTGCCCAGAGAGCTTTGGATATTGGGTGGTATAGAAAAGTTGTTGTGGTTGTTGTTGGTGGTGGTGTTAAGAAGCCCGCCTTCTCCAACAATGCTGCCTGAGGCTGATGGGAGTTGAAGTTCAAAACATATAGAGGGCACCAGGTTGGGGATGGCTAGTTTATACTAACCATAATTTAAAACCCAAATCATGGTAAATGTACAAGAAAACTATGACTTAGATCTGCTTGTATGCTGGAAGAAGCAAAGACTACTAGCGTTGAAAAAATGATCCTTCAACGCCATCTTCAATGGACCGGTCATGTTGTTCGAATGTCTGACTGCCGTCTCCCAAAGCTGTTACTTTATTCCCAACTCAAGTATGGAAAGCGGAATATCGGTGGTCAGTATAAGAGGTTTAAAGATGTTCTTAAGGCTAACCTAAAAAAAATGCAATATAAACATCAAAAACTGGGAAGCTCTGGCCCATGAACGATCTAACTGGAGGTTGGCCTTTCACAAAGGTTCCATGGACTTTGAAGAAGCCCGAGTGCAGGGTGAAAGGGAGAAACGTGCTAAGCGAAAAGCATGTCAAACGAATTCTTTACAGGACCATCTTCCATCTGGTAACCTGTGTCCTCACTGGGAAGCTGTGTGGATCTAGAATTGGCCGCCACAGTCATCGCTGGAGACTATGCAATTTTTTAGAATTTCCTCTTTTTATAATTTTCTTTTTGTAATTTTATCCTGGAAGACAATCTTACTCGGTCACGAGTGATCTCCTAATAGGTCTACTATGTATGCTTTCATTTTATGTCGGCTCAGCAGGTGGCTTCAGGGAGGAAGGCAACAGCTGTAACTATATCATGTCATTTCCTACACAGTGTCAAACCATAGTTTACACAGTCCTTGGTTTGCAATTCCACTTCAAACCATGGATTCTGGTTTGCTAGCCAATCACAGCATGGTTTGTCAATTCTGGCATAGTTAAATATCTGTAAACATGATTTGACATGATATCTGAATTAAGCCAACTTAACTTGTCTGTCCAAGTAAAGTGTTGTTGGTTTTAAAGCAGCATCAGAGATGATATTTAAATAAAGCAGAAGAGTATTTCCACTTCCCAGGTGATCTGGACCTTGTCTTACCAGACTTCAGATGTATATAAATAAGCATTTGTCTGTGCCTTTAGCAGTTTGCTCCTCAAATTCCTTCTTTGTGTTTCTTCTTAACAATTTGCATTTTAGTTTGCCAGTGTGTGTTCTTTTTATATTGTTCAGTTGGGCATTTCCATTTTTATAGGTGAGCAGTCTTGCTTTGTATGGTTGCTTGACACTGCTGTTTAACCATGTTGGCATCCTCTTGAACTTATACAAAATGTATATACAGAAACACAGATAGTGGAATTATGTGAGGGCAGGTGGTTCTTTCGAACACACTCCAAACATTTTCAGGAATTTAGAAAAAAATATTTATGCCGGAGCTGAATGTTGAGAAACACTGACAACACTTACCGTACTCTTCTGGAAGTTTGTAAAGAAAGAGCTGATCTACATGTTCAGAAAAAGCCTGGACTGTATACTGGATTGTATAATTTTGTAATACAGGTTGTGGTTTGAATTACCCGTAGTGTCATGTTATGTTAGAACATTTCTCTTCAACAAACTTGGCTTTTTTGAAGGTAGAGGAGCATTTAGCGTGGCCTGCAGACATGATGAAATGGTATAATTCCAGGAGAGATACACCATATGGGTTGCATTCAGTAGTATCTGTCTGGTGGTGGAACAGATTCCCCCTCTCTCCTGAAGCCTCCAGAACAGATTGGAGGGGTGGGGCACTGCAGCAAGAAGAAGGAAAGTCCTGTTGCATGCACAGAAGTTTGCTCAAGTAATGTTGACTGAAGGCTTTTGCTTTTCAATGAACATGTAGATTTCCTCATATTTAGGCGCTCATAAGTTCAGTTGAAATTAATGGGATTTAAGCACACAGTAAAGCATTCTATTCTGTAAAGCATCCAATTCTCATTGCTTTCAGTAGAAATTACGATAAGCATGTGTAACATGCACTGAATTGTAGCTGAAATTAGTACTGTTCATGAAATGATCAACACATAGTCATATTTAGTATAGTTTGTTATAACTTTATAAGCAAAGGGTATAGTAAGTTGATGTTGAAGTAAATCTAAGTGCTATTAGTAGTTTGATCTATGAGCTTGATGCAAATTAAACATTTTTCTGCTTCTATCATGCATTGATCCTGATTACAAGAAAAGAAAATGCACACTGTCATGTTTCTTAAAGGATTACATACTGTTTTACATAAGAGAGAATATTGTGCTGTTTACATGGTAAAAAGCAGTTTTCTTCCTTGATATCAGTTTTTCACTTTTCCGCTTTATGACATCAGTAATAATTTATTCACCCAGTATGTTCTGTATACTTAAAACTGAATTCCACCCCCCAAAACAACAGCAACCGTGTGTGTGTGTGTGTGTGTGTGTGTGTGTGTGTGTTGCGGAGAAATATCTGAATGAAACAATCAATTTTGTTGACAGACTCAAATAGTTTATCTAGGACTATCTCCTTTTGGGTTAACAACAACAACAAAGACTGTGGCAATAAAAGTAAGCCTTAAAAGAATTAGAATCAATACACGGATACATATATATATTGAACTGAAAGCTACCCAATCTCTGAGAACAAAGGATTCTGAGTAATATATTATTCAAAGTGAAAATAAAGGGATAGACATCAAGATTAAGAAAGTTTGTGCTAGACAACAAAGTGGGTCTCATCTTTAGAGTTTTTCTTTGCCTCCAAAGACTATGTTTTGTTTGCTGAACTGTGCTTCACAATGGCTGGTACTGATAACTGACTGTCTTGTGACTTGATCGTTATTATTAACTTGCTCTGAAAATCATTCACCATTAAACACAATTGGATTCATTTGTTGTTTTATTTATAGTTGCCCTTGTTAATAAAGTGCCAGTGAAAATATTCTTGCTAGCTCTGATCAGTCAGTGACACTGTGGTATCCATTTTGTCTCCAGGGTAAGAAGAGTGACTTTTTTGGTTGGCTGTAGCGGAAGATTGTCTGACAGAAGCCACTAAAAAGGTAAATAATATTTAATTTTTGCTCTTGATGTCTATGCGGAATGAAGCAAGTGCATGAATTCAGAATCCTGCCTTGTTGGCTTGTTTGCCCCTGAATTTGCCCTACCATGTTGAAAGTTACATCCTATGAAGTACCCTTTTGAACCCTGTGAGAACGTAAGCCTGGAAGCACCAGGACAGTTTAATTAACATTGGTGGATTATGCTGGGAGCTGTGGTTAAAACAGGGCTTGTGCAGTGGAATTCTATGCATGCTTATTCAGAAGTAAGGCTAATAAGTGTGTTTAGGATTGCAGCCTTACAGCTCTATCCCATGCAGTATGTACAACACACAGTGGTGAGCTAGTCAGACATGTTATTTCAGACATTTTGCTGGTTTGGATTCTCTGTCCTGAAGTTCTTCAAAGGCTGGCTTGGTTAGCAAGCTTTTGGTATGCTTTGTGTAGCCAGATCATGTCCAATAATAGGCTAGAACTTGTTTCAGAAGAACAAATGGAAAGGAATTATGATTTAACAACATTCAGATCCAGGTTTTGAGGATTTTTTGCGTGTACCAAAAGTGAGGTTAATAATGCTTTAGGCTATTTTTCATTTCAAGCAGTGGAGTAATCCTGTTGTAGTTTAATTTCTGATGACTTGTTTTTCTTTTTGGCTTCTCCAATGGTTTAAAAGTTGGGGAAGGTTTGTCCAGTATTGGAATAAGCACTGTATGTAGAAGGTCACAATTTTGTTCAATTTCCAGTTATAAGATATTAAGTAGCACAACAGCTTCTGGAGACCTGGATTTTGAGATGACCCAGTGATCTGATGTGACATTGCTCTTGCTGTCCTTACAGGATCCCAGAAGGGCCCACTAATACAATTCAAAAGGGCAATCATATGTGTCAGTGATTGGATGTGAAGTTGTGTCATCTGGCTGAAGTTGATCTGGCTGCTTTGTATTTACTTTCTGTTGTAAATTAATAGCTAAGTGCCGTAGCAATGAGTATCAATGCTATAGCGTGAAAGTAGTGAATGTTCTCTGATAATGAAAGCAGTAATTATTAGTCATTGGTCTGTCAGTCTCATGACCTTTTTTACACAGAAGGCTATGGGGTTGTTGTTGTTTTTTTCATTTTAAAATTTTTCAATTCACCACCACCACCAGACTGAATACTTTGGAAGAAATAGTTTGGGGTTTTTAAAATAAACTTTTCAGGAAAACTTGTTGTAACTTGATGAGTTAAAAATATGGCTAGAATCCAAGGTTCATGAGTGAGATCCCATGTAACACACTGGGGCTTTTTAGGGCTTTTTTTCCTTGTCCCCTCCCTGCTGCCCTCGTCCCCTCCTGAATGTTAAGGAACATCCAAAGCAGCATCCAATACAGCAAAGGTTGCAACATCCAGAAGGCAAAGCTGTCATGTGCATAGATTTCATAGATAGAGTTGGAAGGGGCCTACAAGGCCATCGAGTCCAACCCCCTGTTCAATGCAGGAAACTAGAGCAGGGGTCTCCTATCCAAGTAATAACCATGCCTGACCCTGCTTAGCTTTGCACACTCAGACAAGCTGAGCCAGCATAAGCCACAGGCCTGTATATGTTGAACCATGTTAAACATATGCAAGGGCCTCTTGGGATCCCAGAAATATATTTAGGCTATATTCAGCTGAGACTGAAACCCTCTTTTTGTACTGATTTCAAATGTAACTTGGAACTCTAGTGAATCTTGACTATATGATGTTTAGTTCAATATGAGGTCAGCCATGTGATTGGTAATAGTTTAATATTGCTTGTTTTCACACTACAAAATGGTACATAATTGCCAAATATCTAAAAAAATGACTAGACCCTGCTATGAAGAGTATACAATGAACAAAATATAGATTTGTTTGTTCTTCCTTTTTATGTTGACAAAAATCAGGCCTACAACACCGTATTCAGAGTAATACTATATACTGAGAGTACAAACAATGACTTTTAGTGACAGCAAAGACATGGGGCAGTATCCAACGCTGCTTGTCCGCGAGCGGGGCTCACCACTGCTTCCGTTCCACGAGCAGCCAGCCCTGCTGATTCTATTCAGGGAGCAGCAGCACCCCCCCCCCACTTTCACAATGGAGATTTAACACTTCTAGGGGCAAGCCCTAAAATGAGCAGAAACACTCTATTCTGGAATGGGACAGGTTGATTGTCCCTTATGTGTTCTCTGCCAACGTGCCCTGTTTCAGAAACTAGTGTTTCTACTTGTTTTGGTTTGCCCCCAGAAACACGAAATCTTCATTTTGCAAGTGGTGGGTGCTGCTTGTGCAAAGGAATGGGTGTGGCTGGCCACTGATGGGTGGTCACCATTGGATACTGCCCATGGTAGGTTTATCACCACCTAGTTTAGCTCACACTGTCAGACCGGCTGATGTGCTGACAGAATGACTTGTGAGTAGAGATGGACAGATCTGTCAGTTTTGCTTTCCCCCACATTCATTTTTTTTTTAAATCTTAAAATTTTAACATACTATAGTTCTTGTCATCCTGTTTATGAAGAAATTTTCACATTTTTGTAAATTCTTATAAAAAGAACGAACTGAGTGAAATTCTCACCCATTTGCAAATGCCAAATTCAATAGGTACAGCTATTCCCTGCATGGAGAAGAGCATGATGTACGTGTACCTGCTGTTAAAGATAAGGAGCCTGTCAGGAAAAAAGCATGGCAACCCTAATTCATCACCACAGACTTGTTTTGAATACATAGGGATTCAAACCTACACTTTTAAATGCTAAGTACTCAAAACCCTGGGTCTGGATGGATGAATCTGTCAAGTTTCGCTTTCTCCCACATTGGAATTTTTTAAATCTCAAGTTCTTTCCATCCCATTTAGGAAGAAATTTGTGCATTTTGTAGGTTTTTATTTAAAAACATGAACTGAATGAAATTCTCAACCATCCCTGCTCGTGATAACTGACATCAAGAGCTACAAAAGGCAACTAAGAAATGTGAACTGCTAATAACAATAGTTTCACATACTTAAATATTCAAATATAAATGTAATGATAAAGTGAAAAATATAGCTGATGAACTCAGAATGGGTAGAAATGACTTTCTCATCCCACAAGCCATTCTGAAACCCCAACATATATCATATATTGCATTTTCCAGTTATGCACTTCAGTGTATTACTTGCAGTTTTTAGCAAGTATGAAAACATTCTGTCTTATTCCAAGTCTATAGTATTTTTTTTCTGGGTTTTTTTTTAGACTATAATTGGATTAAATTTTCCAAAACAAATCATATTTGACTTTTGCCTCTTTGTCTGACAACTATTACCAATCCATATTCAAACTATTTCTCTATTTTCACAAAGAATATATTTTTTAATTTTTTAAAATTATAGTTATACCCCGCCTTTTTTCCTGCAAGGAACCCAATGCGGCTTACATAATCCTCCTCTCCCTCTCCATTTTATCCTCACAACAACCCTGTGAGGTAGGTTAGGCTGAGAGTCAGTTACTACCTTTACTAATATTCAAAATCCAAAACCCAAAATTATTAATTCATTTTCCCTCCTCTTCAAGAAGTCCACAAGGGGTTTCCACTCTTTCATAAATGATGATAAAAAAAATTTCTCTGATTAAGCAAGTCAGTTTCGCCATCTCTGCTAAGTCCAAAATTTTCAACAGCCAATCTTCTATGGTAGGTATTGCTGCATCTTTCCATTTTTGAGCATAGATTAATCTTGCTGCTGTTATCATATATTGTAGTAATATTCCATTATCTTTCTCTAATTGTAAATCCATAATGCCCAATAGAAACATTTCAGGTGTAAGTTGTATATTCACTTTTAAAATCTTCTGTATCCATATATGTATTTGTATCCAATTTTTTTTCACTTTTTTACATGTCCACCAAGCATGGTAAAATGTTCCTTCATGGTCTTTACTAAAAAGGTAAATAATATTTTACTTCAAACATATATTTGATACATTTTTATACATCTTAGCCAATTTCACAGGGGTTAAGTACCAGTGGTACATCATCTTAGAAAAATTCTCTTTAAGATCTGAATACAATGTAAATTTTATACCTTTAGTCCACATACGTTCCCACTGTTCCATCATTATATAGTCATGCCTTGGATTGAGAGCATAATTCGTTCCGGAAACATGCTTCTAATCCAGAACACTCTTATATCAAAACGAAATCCCCCCAAAAAAAATTTGTACAGAGATTTTTAATTTAAGCCGTACTACAGTACTTGTATTGCAAGACGTCGCTTGTATATCAAGTAATAAATAAATATTTAAAAATGTGCTTGTCTTGCAAAACGCTCTCAAACCAAGTTACTTGCAATCCAAGGTATTACTGTATATCCAAAGTTCTTTGCCCAGTTAATCATACACTCCTTAACCTGTTCTTCTGTCCCTAACTTCAACAGAAATTTATACATTCTTCCAAGTCTATAGTGAAGGCACATAGAGCAACATACAGGGGACAAGCTGTAGAAGAAGCCAGCTGCTATCACTTCACAAAGCAGATCCTAGGCAAGCATAGGAACATAGGAAGATGGCTTATACTAAGTCAGATCATTGGTCTATCTAAGCCCGGTACTGTCGACACTGACTGACAGCGGCTCTCCAGGGTTGTAGGCAGGAGTTTTTCCACCCTTCCCTGGAGACACCAGCGACTGAACCTTGGACCTTCTGCATGCAAAGCATGTGCTCTACCACTGAGCTACGGCTCCTCCCGAATTATGCCTTTGGTATGTAAAAGGAGAGACAAGAGTCATGTATTTTTGGTACAGAAGATGTACCGGTATATGCTGTTTTGGAAATGCCTTGGTGAGATTTCTGGAATTCTCTTAGTGAAATTTTCTGTCTTACTGGGCAGTTCTGGAATGTTCACATTCCAGTTGTTCTTGGGATGTGAAAATCATGAGATCTGACTGGAAATTCTTAAAACTTTCTTAATCTGGATTAGTGGAATTTGTGCTGTCCCCTCTGCTCTGGTGCATGACACACAGTATGTGAATATGTAATTAGTGACCCAGGTTGCACATCATGGTGGTAAATTATGGGTTATTTAATCCATAATTCACAGGGATGCATGCCGCCTGTGAGCTGCTTCTACTTTGCAAAAACAGCCTCCAATCAGCCTGATCAGAAGTTGTCAGCAACAGCGTGACATGCGAACCTGGACTGATGGGTTGTTTAGGGGCTAAACAATTCAGTGGTTAACCCATGGTTTGTTGTTGGGTTAACTGCTCACATGTCACTCTGCTGAATGTCGCCGTGACATGTGAATAGCCCCAATGTGTGTTATGTTTCCCTGTACACTTTCAGATGTAATATTTTAAAGGGAAGGACTCTAAAAGAGAATATATATGCATTATACCTTCACTTATACGTGATCCTAGCTTGCAATTATTTTTTTCTCATTTTCTAACTTTTCCTCAGTCAGGCAAAAATGTTTTGTATAGTATTTTGGGTGTATTTTACAAAATAACTTTTTTCTTTTCTTTTCGAAGGAGGCAATTTTTAAAAAAATATTCTAGTCAACTTGTAACACATGGGAATGAGCAACACAGGCAAAGGTGTTACTTCTTTGGGGTCTGGTAGCCTGCCTCTGCGAAAGATTATTTACAGTGCAAATTATCTACAGTGCAAATGATTA
This sequence comes from Shinisaurus crocodilurus, assembly GCA_021292165.1. Taxonomy (NCBI): domain Eukaryota; kingdom Metazoa; phylum Chordata; class Lepidosauria; order Squamata; family Shinisauridae; genus Shinisaurus; species Shinisaurus crocodilurus. The sequence continues at coordinate 74,557 of JAHFWL010001295.1, read as the reverse complement.
TTTACAGTTATATTCATGACTATCCAGAAGTAAATCCCATTGATTTCAATGGGACTTACTCCCAGGTTGTACATATAAGATTGTAGTCTAATGTATCCAGACAGTATACTTGCTTCACCTCTTCCCCCAGCACCTTGTCTCATTTAGATGCTATAAATGTGTATGTGTCTATTCTCATAGTAACATTATATGCAAAATACTAAAATGTTCAGAATTTCAGATTTCACTGCAAACTAATAAAGAAGTGTGATATGCTGTAGTTCCTATGTAAGATAAACAGTACCATGCCAGTCAAATAAGTACAGTTGGCAAGTTAAATCCTATTTCATTACATACCAACATCTTGTACAGAAAAGGTGTTTCTGCACGATGTTTTTTTGAACTTGGGTACATTATTTCTGTGTTGGTCCCCTAGGAGGTGCAGTTAATCGTGAGATGTACATAGGCTGCTATTAAAGATAAGGAAAGATGTTTGTGGACATAACCACATTGTATCTTCTTTTCCGGACGTGGCTGGTTTACATACTTACAGTTTTTCACTATAGCAGCAAACGTGGGTGCGCAGAAGTTGATGTGCTTTCTATAAGAGAACAGGTACTAAACCTATTAACTGGGCGAAGCTAGAAATATAGCATACTGTGTAGCCTGGTGTGGCTGATCAGTTAGTGTTTTTCCTGCTTGATTGTAATCCTATCAATACAATTTTCCATCATGATTTCATTTAGAGCAAAATCCCCCCCCCTTTTGGCAGTAATTTTTTAAAAAAATAAATAGATGTGTATATGCCATATAGTAATTTGCATTTTGGCTGGAAATTTACAGGCGTACTTTCATCCTGTTGAGAATGGAAAGCACCAAGACAATAAACCCATAGGAGTAGGAGTCTGTAATGGAAATGGTGACGGAGCTCTAATTGGAGTGGTGCCATTGAAATAAGAAAGGTTAAGGGTTTGGTTGATTGAGATCAAGCTCAATTGCTTTGATTGCTTAATTTCAGGTGAATCCTGTCAGTGATCAAACTGTTCATTGCAATAGCAAGGTTGTGCTTTTAATTCCTACAGGGACATTTTTGTAGTCCTAAACCTTCTCAGTACTAAAGGAAAACTGATCTCCCACATAAAAAGAGGAAAAGATTATTGAAGCAGCATTTTTCTTTCAAGCTTTCTAGAAGTTCTGAAGATTACTTTGAGTGACAATATTTTTTCAGTGTTCATTTAATATACTTTTATACCACTGTTATATGGGACTTCCAGTGTCTGCTATCCAGGCTGCTGATTGGGTCCACACCTGCTTAGCTTCGGAAACTTTACAGCATAAGATGCTCCCAGACAATTCACTAGGCCCACAATTACAACATTAAACACAAGCACAGAATTTTACTAATTAAATATGTAGGGCTATATTCAGCCAAAGTTAAATAATTTTAGGTCTTACTGATTTCAGTGGGAGAGAGCTAAGCATATGTTTAATTCTTCCATTGAAACCAATGCTATTTAAAAATGATTAACGTCGGCTGAATCATACCCATAAAATTCAGATCCATGCATTCTTCTTAAATTTGCACTGTAAATCATAACACATAATTAAATTTCAGTATCCACAGCCATCTTCTTTCAAAGTAAGAATCTAAATTAAATATTGAATTTCTAGAAAGAAACACACACACACACACACACACATTTGTACAGGAGCAAGTTTAATAATAATGTTAGTTTCTCTGCAGCAGTCATTTGTTTAAATGTGCATAAAGGCATTTTAATTTAATCAAACAAATTCAATGGGTATTGAAAAACAGTGGTCGTTTGCACACTGAAAACTGAAAAAACTACAAAAACATGTAAGTAAAGTTGTACATTATTGATAACAAAAGATACACGACAGCTCTTTAGATAGTAGAGATAGGAGCCTTTAGAAAAACTCCTAATGGGGGAAGAATCACACAAAAGAAATTTTGTAAAGTTACATAGGGTTTAAAATTTCCAATTATAATGCTTGTCATAGCTAAATAAGGATTAAATATTGATAACAAACAGTGGTGGCCCTTAGCACAGACCTTGGTAAACAACAAATTAATTTGTGGGTCTGCATATAATCAGTGCACTAAAATGCTTTCTTTCTGCATTTTTATATTGAATATTTTATTACTGGAGGGTTGCATGAAACCTAACCCCTCCAAGGATAGAGACAGAGTTCCGACTTCACAGGAGGAGATCCGACTGCAGATCTCCACCCGACCACCTTCAAGCTTCTCCCAACCACCACGGAAGCATCTATGGTGGCTCCCTCTCTCGAGAACTCCAGATTCAGGAAGGGGGTGGAACAGGTGTGGTGAGGGTGTAATGATAGGTGGGGAGGCAGAGGCATGGATCCACTGGATCCAATAGCCTCTCAGCCCCCAGCCACATTCCCATATCCAGGAAGCATTTAGACAGACTCAAGAGCCTGTCTAAATATTTCGTCCCCATTGCTGGCAATAGGAGGGAATTATTTTTCTTCCGTCCACAGATGAAAGAAGTAACGAAGCACTCCGATCTTGGAACACTCCAGCAAGAGCATAGGTTTGCTCTCTTAGTAATAAAACAATATGAGAAATACATTTTATTCGATTTCTAACAAGCCTTGGACAAGGCTTGGGATGAAATGTGTTCTATGCAGAAGTCATCTGTGAATACAGGAATTTCTCATAGGCTGAAAGACTAGTTCTTTTCCATATACTTCCCGTATGACTTTAGAGAAAACGTCAGCACAGGTTTTCTTCATGTACCAGGATTTTCATAACAATGTTTTGCTCTTTCAGTGAATTTGCATGTGACTGGTTCAACACACTTGCCCAGATTGCAACACAACTCATTTTGGTTTAGTCAGCTTTTCAATAAAAAGTTAAATGTTATTTTTAAATACACGTTTGGTGTGATATTTCAATACATGTTGAACCTTTCATAGGACCAAGTTCAGTATTTGCAGATTCTCTGGGGGGGGGGGAAAGAGGCAACTTGTGTTAACTTTAGGGTGTACAAATGGTCCTGTGATTTTTTCCCCCTCGCATGGTATTCCTTACTGGGGAAGATTAAGGATTTCCAGATAATCCATACTGTGCAAAGATAGGTTTTCAAAAAGTGTTCCAGGATGTACATTGTGTAGCAGCGGAGTGACAGTCCAGTCGAATGTGTGACTGCTTTTAGACATTGGGATGAGTCCAATATGGGGATGTAATGTGGCTGATTTTATTATATATAACAGGACTAAATCTGGAACATCATGCCAAGTGGGCCACTAAATTAGTTGTTAGCCTAGGGTGAATTGAGTTTCTCTCGCATTGCGTTATTGCTAGCTTCCCTTCTGTTTGCCCACTTTGGGTCATGAACAGTTTTATGGTTTATGGAAAATACAATATTTTAATACACATGGCAGAACAAAGAAACGTAGAGAATTTCAAGTGAGACTCCTACAGCCACATAGCACACTGGTGGTATGACTTAATATCTACTAATACTAGCCATTCACTGCATGCTATGTGCTGGAATCAGCATATTATAATTTAGGTTTACCAAGATATAAGAAAATGATACCTCAGGTAGATTAGATTTAGAATTTCTTCATTTTGTAGTGAACAATATGACTTTCTCATCATGTGACTTAGGTTCATGTGACTCATCACGTTATTTGCCAGCTTTGTAGTTTCATACAACTCTCTTTAAAATGGATATGTTTGTCTCTTATGTGTCACCAGGGTGCTGTGTGTGGGGTAGTTGGTGGTGGGAATGTGTAACTATTCCAGATGATTTGGAGATACTTGCCTGGATGTTGATGCAAAATAATACACCTTTTTCAAGGGATAATGGGCAGAAGTTGTGTTACAGCTGTCTGTTGTGAGGTGGACAGTTGCACTCCTGCTAGAATTACTGTGTATATCCTTATCACCAAAGGCTAAAAATGTAAAGCAGTTTATATCCTTCACGGAAGAAGAAGTCTACTATGGAGAATAGATGGTTGAAACTATGACTTTTTATAAAGCAATTGGGCCGGGAAGATTTATAAATTAGATTAAGACATTTTGGATTAATTTTAAAACAATTTGAACAAATCTCATTAATATGAGCCACTAGAATGCTGCATTGAGGACTTCAAAGATTTGCCAGAGGAGTGCTCTATAGGCTATTATCTGCTCTAGTTAATAATCTCAGGAGAGCATATTTCTTTTGTTTGCTTTTGCCCATTTAATTTTTTTCATGTCTTCCTTAACCTTTCTGTACATTAAATACAGAATATTTATATGTATATTATATTGCTTCAGGTATGGTAGCATGGGAACACAAGGCCTATAATTTTATACTTTTTTGTCATTCTTCAGAGAATATTTTCTCAACTGTAAAATTACTCTTTTGAGTCATGTTTGGCCAGGGTGTATATGGTATGTGATTATCATTGTACAACAGATGTGGGGAACACAGTCCACCAAAGTCAGACAGACTTGTTTCTGGTCTTGAATATTGCTTTTTTGTGTTTTTAATGGTTTCATGGAAAGAAAAGGTTTGGCATGTGCATCATCTTCTGGCATTGGGTTTTTATTTTTCAGGGTTTAGAAACCCTGTGATAGAGATTTGGCTACTTAATGGAGTTAGTTCAGTATTTGTAGATAGTTTTTGCAATGTACAAGGGAGATTTTCTTTGGTTTCTTTTGGACTTTGGCCACTTAACTTGTTCATGCACAGCATGATTTCTTTTATCAAGGGAATGGCAGGATCTGACTTGGAGACTATGCTCACTTGTTTTGATTGGCCTTTTGAGCAGGAAGCAACATGACAACATATAGCAAAATGATCCACCACTATCTTGTAGAAGAAATGGCTACCTGGCAACGATGCTTACTGTGGGAAGCATAGGCAAATGTTAACTGTGTTTATTTGATGCTATGTTTGATTGGAAATAAACAAAATATAAAAACTGATTTGTATGAGTGGTGTATTCTTTATGGTGAGCTGTCACATTAGTTAAAATCTTTATTATTTACTGTGCAACAAGTGCAATGGCTTGGTGGTTGGCATATGCCTACTTTGATCCCTAAGCCTCACTGTTATTGTTCAGTCATTGTGTCAAACTAAAATCTGTACTGTGACAAGCTCAGTGTTGTTTCAAATTGCCTCGGAAGATCAAAGCTGGTAGCAACATTCTAAAATTTGATTGATCATCACCATTGTGTACATGAAAAGTGATTAAACTGTAGATAAGCAGAGGGCGTGTGATCTCTTCCATCGAAAATACGCGCGCTCTGTATAGTCTCTGGTATGGATAATCCAGAGGAAGATGTTGATTGTTGTTGTTCTGGTGACAGATTTCAAACATTTGTGGAACTTGAATATTCAAGATGAGGAAGGTAGATAAAAATGGCCAAAGGATATCTGTCTTGTGGATAACCAAGAATGAAGGTCAGCTCTAGCACTAAATGACTCTTCCTTAGAAATATATGAATTTTAATTTGGGGCTTCTGGTGACAGATCCTTGATTTGGAAATTCTGTATAAATTCTGAGTGATTGCAATGAAAGAACTCTTTAAGTTATAGATAATTATTTATTTTCTATATTTGAAGCACAAACATTGTATTTGTTATAAAGGATATAGCTTCATTTCTAATTTATTTTCTCAGTTTACATATTATCAATCCAAACTCCATTTTGTCTCATATGTTTTTTCATTGAGATCAAAGTATTTTTAAACAATGCACTTTTGGTAATTTACATTAGTGTGCCAAACTTCTGTGGAATTCTGTGGCTGTGATGACACAGGGACCCATAGGTTGTATCCACCACTGGCTGGCTACCACTGGCATGGTAACTGCTGTTGGAACAAATTTCCCTTCCCCTCTGCAGCCCCCCTCGTGCCCCCCCAATCTGGTCCAGTGGTTAGGGGACCCTCTGCGGCAGATTTGTGGGGTGTGAGGGGTTGCAGGGAAGTCCAGTTGGACAAGTGAAAGGTCACTCACACAACATTGGATTTAACCATGTTTCTAAGTGATGTACAAAAACAAGTCTTCATCCATAGGACAAGGTTAATTTCCTGGGAATGCCTGTTGAAAAAGGTATGTGTTCAGTAGGCACCAAATCCCCACAAGGGTTCACACTTGCTAATTTGTAGTGGTAGGGAGTTCCACAAGCGCTACTGTGGTCTGTGGTTCATAGTTGGCTTCTGAATCCTGGTTTGATTGAAAGCCATTAAGCATAGTTCTCGGTTCAGATACAAATGGAAATTATGGTTAGCTGTGGCTTTCTGGCTTGTTCTGGCATGCATGTTAAGGGTGTGTGTGCTGGTGCTTGAAGCTCATGCATATCCTGGCTTATTAAGCCAGGATTTGATTGTCCAAACAAGGCCTCTATGTGTTCTCATGCACAAATGTAGAACTTACACACATGAGAAGCATAAAACATGTGACAACAATGTTGGGCTAAAAGGCAATTTGCCTACATTCACCACTACTTATTTCAAGTGGGTATGAGGAAGTACGAAGTATTGTTGCTGATATATTGTACACCGTTGACCCATGGTGGCTGTAGTGTATTGACAGTGCCTGGCTATGCGTAGCACCTTTTTTTTTTGTTCTGACTTTCTTCCCCTCTCTTGTATACAAAGACTAAAGAAAAGTTTACAATAACCCTACTATTTGAACATTCCCCTGTAGTGCTGATACAAAACAAAAGAGTAGACAGGCACAGTGTGTGGAAAAGCAAGATGCACTCATACATTCTTATAGGCTAAAACCAGTGCAGCCTCTGCTTTCAATCAAATAAAAGTGAGGTTGCCAGATTGATTAACCTTTTAGGTATAGCTAACATGTTTCACAGCTGACATCCTGTGTTCCCTATTTGTTTAGTATTTTAGCAATTTTTTATTGGATTCCATTGCTGAGGCACCTGGGAGTTTTACACTTGCAAAATCATTTAAGACATAGAGTATGTGTTCCTGCTAATTAACATTTACTTTCCAACATTCCTTTGTATTCCTAAAAGTTAATAAAATTTTTAGTACCAATTTGGTTTTTCAGTGTATCCAGTATACTAGTAAGTTTAAAGATCTGTTTATCACCAGGGATGGCTCACAGACAGTGAATGGTGAGATACCAAATACATGCATTGTGAATCAACAATAACCTGGGCCATGAGGAAGATGTTACCCACACTCACAGTTCAGCTACTTTGGTTGCAGGTTGCACTACTGCTCCCTAAAGTGGGGGATTTATGTGATCCCATACCATCAAAAGAGTTTTTCTCCCCTACTAAATGTACTGGGAATTCTCTATATTTTCAGGGGAGCAACCCTAGGGGCCTTGAGCCTAGTATTTCATCATTTATTAGTTGTACAGGCCAAAGCCACTTAGCTTCTGGGTTCCTGTTGCCAGTAGGTGTAGCTGCCTGGTGGGTATTTGAGAGGGACTTTGCTGTCAGGCTACTAAGTTCTGCAATCAGTTTTGTGGTAGAAGGTACGAAAACCTCTCTGATCAACAGTGGTTCAGCGCAGTGCTGGCAGGAAAAGACTGTTACATGCACAAGATTTGGTACAGGTTGCACTCATGTATTGCCCGTTGATTTTCTGTTCCAATTACTTCGGTGTGACCATGTTATTTGGCACTTTGCTAAGTCGTTCTGTGACATAGAGAGAATGGAAACTGGCAATTTCAAATGGCTATTACAGCTCAAGTGAGTGTACATACTATGAAAAACACCGACTCAGGATGCTTTAGGGTCAATTGCTGATGCCCACCATATAACCAGAAGGAATCCAGCTCTGATTAAACAAATATACAAATAACTGAGGCTAGAATAGTGAAGGCCCAGGAAAAATCAGAAAAGGGGAGGGATTTCTTTTTTTCCTATTCTCCCCCCCCCCCCCCCGAACTTCTCAGTTTTCCCAGTTGAAAAATTGGAAATTTGGGGGAACTCTGACAAAAACATGTATGAAATATCTTCTCTTTTGGAATGAATGAAATGATTTTTATTTATTTTTAAAATTTATTATCAGGTTATATAATATTAAGGGCAGCCGCCAGCGTGATCACATCACGCCAGTGCTTAATGAGTTGCACTGGCTACCAGTTGCTTGCCGAGCCGAATTCAAGGTGTTGGTTTTGACCTTTAAAACCCTACACGGCTCCGGCCCAGCTTATCTCAAGGAGTGCCTCCAGCAACATCAAGTAGGCCGCTCAACAAGGTCTGCCACGGACGGCCTTCTCCTTATCCCATCAGCCAGAGCAGCCAGGCTGGTGGGGACTAGGAAGAGGGCCTTCTCTGTGGCGGCCCCCACATTATGGAACTCCCTCCCTAGTGACCTTCGCCATGCCCCCTCCATGATGAGCTTCCGCCGTGCATTAAAAACATGGCTGTTCAGGCGGGAATATGGGGTGGGTTAGGTTTTTAATAAGAATTTTTTATTTTGTTTTAATCATTATATTTTATTGTGTTTTACTGTATTTTAATTGTACATCGCCCAGGGTGGCCGGGTGACCGGCCAGATGGGCGATTAAAAAATATAATAAATAAATAAATAAATAAAAAATATACCGTATATTTTATTTGTACAAAGATAACAACACAACAAGAGCCCCTCCCCATCTCTCTCTCTCTCCCTCTCTCTCTCTCTCACGCACACAGAAATGTAAAATTATCCTGTATCAACATAAACTAATACTAGAATTGGAATAACAACAAAGAAAAGTAACAATAAATATATCATGCACGTTTACACACTTTAAAGAAATGAAAAAAAGAAAATTGTTGCATATTATTTTGATAAGTATTGTACCAATAGTTGATAAATGAAATCTACTTTCTACAAATGTAACTCTCATGGTTCTTTCTCTGTTTTTCTGTTTTGTTTTGTTTTTATTGTAAATTCGTTTACACGGGCAGGCAATTTAAATTGTACTAATCCAAGGGATAATTGAAATGCTGGAATGCTTTTCTTTCTTTTTCTGTAATAAACAAAGAATAAACAGGTAAATACATCAGACACAAATGATTTTAACATACCTGATTTGATTATTGGTCCTATATTGGGTGGAACATGTTGTCCAGTTCATTTTGTGTAATGCATTCAAAGCTACCGGTATTTCATTCTAAGAGGTCTCTCCAGAGTTGACCATTGGAAGCTGACGGGAGTAGGGAAGCTGTATTCATATTTGCTGATTCAATAAATGCTTGCCAAGTCTCATAAAAAACTGTCTGATGTTGCTTGACCACTTTAGAACTTCAGTGGTTTTGTGACTTTTTCCCCATAAGAGTGAGCTCCATATCTTTTGCCTCCATTCAATAATAAATGGTTCTACACTGGCCCTCCATTTTGCTGCTATTTCTAACCCGGCTGTAGTCCAAATAAAGCCTAACAGTTCTTTATGTTTTAATTTTGCATTTGTCTCAAGGTGTAATGATATTAGCCCGGTAGCTGCCAAGAGCTCTATGCTTTGCTGAGTTACATCACTAGCATAGTGAATATTTGTTCAGAAAACCTCTGTTCAATGAGGGGGCTGTCCCACCACATGTGTTTATAAGTTCCTTTAGATTCATCACATGGCCAACAATGAGGGCTCAAGGCATGTTTGATACAGCTTAATTTCAGTGGTGTGACATACCATCTATGCCTCACTTCTATAACATTTCCCCTCACCCTATAAGAAATTGACTTCATAGGTGGTTTATTGCATAATAACAGCCATTGCCCTATACTAAAAGTAATATTTAAGTCCCTTTCCTATGCCATTTTAGCTCCTTCAGTTTGTTTGTTTATTTATTTATTTACAACCTTTATATACTGCTCCATATCTAAACAGATTCCAGAGCGGTGAGCAATAAAAGATAAAACAGATAAAACAATGTATTAAAATGATATCAGTAAAAAAACCGTGGCTGTTCAAACTAGGAAAGCTTCCTGAAATAAAGAAGTTTTCAGCAGGCGCTGATAACAATACAGTGTTGGAGCCTGCCTGACTTCCAGAGGGAGGGAGTTCCATAGAAATTGAGACACTACATTGATGACTCTTCTCCTGTTGGACTCCAATCGGGCCATAGGTCCTTGTGGAACCACCAGGAGCATGCCCTGCAATGACTTCAGTGAGTGGGCAGGTTGGTAAGGGAGAAGACGCTCTCTCATGTGTCCTGTTCCCAAGTTGTTCAGGGCTTTGTACACTAGTACCAGGACCTTAAACCTGGCCCATTAGTGAATAGGCAGCCAGTGCACTTTCCTCAGCAAAGGAGTTGCATGCTGAAAAGGAGCAGCTTCTGACAACAGCTGAGCTGCTGCATTCTGCACTAGCTCCAGCTTCTGGACCAGTCTTAAGGGCAGCCCCCCATAGAGTGCATAGAGTTTGACCTATGCTAACTGAATTTAATAATTTATAAAGATTCATTGGAGGCCAAAACTGTTACAGTGCTGATTTGGAGTTTTGTTTTAAAATGGCATCAAAAATTCCCATATTAATCCATGGTTTTGTTTCCTCATCATGGATGATATGTATTAGTTGCTTTAACTGATATGCTTCCTGGTATCTAGGCAGATTGGGGATACCTAAGCCACCTCTGTTGCCTTCTGTGTATAGAACATTAGTATTGGATCTGGGCTTTTTATTATTGGAAATGGAATTCAAAAGTAAAGTTTTCCATTGTTTTAATCTCTGCTCATGTATGGCAACTGGTATTGTTTGAAAAAGGAAGGTCAACGTAGGTAACAATTTCATTTTAATTGGTATTTTTTTCCCATCCACCTCATATTTATTTGGCCCAGTGTTATATTTTTTGCTTAATATGTTTGACAACTGGGTTGTAATTTACTTTTATCAATTTGGGCAGGTCTTGTAGGGATGGTAACTCCCAAGTATTTTAGCTCTGATATACCAGTAGGAATCGCTAAACTTTCTTGTAAGGCTCACCATTGGGCAATATCCATATTCATGCATAGATTAGTCAACTTCTTATAATTTATCTGTATCCCTGCTGCCCTTCCATATTCCTTCATCAACTACATTGTCTTTTCTAAACTGGCTGTATGTTTAGCCAACGTCAAAACTATATCATCGGTAAACATATTGATCTTGTTTATTTGTGAATTAACCCTAATACCTGTACCATTGAGGGATTCCAAATCAAGTTGGCAAGGGTTCAACTGAAAGGATAAACAAAGGTGATAACAGGCATCCTCACTTGGTGACCCTGGTGATTTGGATTGGCAGGGGGTCCAAGCCATTCATCCTAACTGTTGCCTGATTTTTGGAAGTATAATTGATTTAAGTAGTTAATAATTTAAGTAGTTAATAAAACACCATTCTAACATATTGAAGGCCTTAGCAGTGTCCGGTGACAATATGGTATATGGGATATTGCTTTTGATCTTACAATAATAATAATTATTTACAGTATTTGTATACTGCTCCACATCAAGCAGATTCTGGAGAAGTGAACAATAAAAAGACAAAAACAGATAAAAGAAACAAAAACAATACATTGAAAACAAACTAAAATTACATTGGTGGTTGAAGAGCAGAGAAGGCTTCCCGGAACAAGGAGGTTTTCAGCAGGTGCCGAAGCAGTTGGAGCCTGCCTGACCTACAGAAGCAGGGAGTTCCACAGAAATGGAGCCGCCACACTGAAGGCTCTTCTCCTGGTGGACTCCAATCAGGCCAAAGGTCCATGAGGAACCACCAAGAGCATGCCACCTGATTCAGTTGTCACAGGGATATAGAGCTGTGTGTCATCAGCATACCGATGGCACTTGGCTCCATATTCCCTAATGACTGCTCCCAGCAGCTTCATATAGATGTTAAACAACATTGGGGACAAGATGGTACCCTGTGGAACCCCATAGCGCAATTGCCAAGGGTCAGAGGAATAGTCACCCAATCTTACTCTCTGAAATCAACCCTGCAGGTTGGACTGAAACCACTGTAACATAGTGCCTCCAATGCCCAACCTGTGGAATCGATCCAGGAAGATACCATGGTCAATGGTATTGAAAGCCGCTGAGAGATCAAGTAGAATGAACAGGGTCACACTCCAACTATCCTTCATTCAATAAGGTCATCCAACAGGGTGACCAAGGCTGATTTAGTCCCATAACCAGGTTGAAACCCAAACTGGAATGGGTCAATGATAATTAATATTTAATAATCTCTGAATTGGACCTGCAGTATTGCGTCTTCTAATAAAACCAAATTGATCTGAGGCTATATAATTTGGGGCTATGTCACCAAGCCTTTCAGCAAGAACACTAGTGAATATTTTAAAGTCCTGATTTGATCATGTGATTGGATGGTATGAATCTGCTAATTCAGGGTCCTTGCCAGGTTTTTATATTACTGTGATGCAGGACGTTTGCCAGGATTGGGGGATTGCACCCTTATTCATTATAGTATTCAATATTTTTACCATATGTGAAACTAAACAATGAGCTTAAATTTTATAGAAAGTACCCAAAAATCCATCTGTCCTTGGAGTTTTTTGGGATTCGATCATTTTGAGGACTTTTTGTTGTACCTCTTCTTCTGTTATGTCCTGATTCAAACGGATTTGGTGGTCTGTTGCTATTTTCCCTAATTTTGCTTGAGCCAATACTTTGTCTATTTGGTTTAAATGTGGGTGTCTAGAGGTATAATATAAATCCTTGTAAAAGGATGCAAAAGACATTTTATCGCTTCGGAATCAAAATCCTTTTCCCATGTTGATTTTTAACAGTGTTGATGGAATTTGGGGTGACTTTCTGTTTCAGTCTATTAGCTAATAATTTAATATCTCTACTGCCAAATTCATAAAAATGTGTATTGTATATTGGAAATCATTTGTTATCTTGTTTACTTCTAAGTCTCAGTTCATTTTGTTTCTTGAGGGGCAGTGTAATCCTATGAGGGTGCCTGCAACCCTCTGAACCTGGAGGATTGCGGGCATCCTATGCAGGGCGGGAGAAGCATAGCGGATAGGATATCTGCTGCACATCCCCTGCCCTCAGAAACCTCTAGATGGGCGATTTCAGCCATCTAGATGTTTTTCCTCTCCTCTTGAGATGGAGAGGCTGAGGCTCTCCAAAATCCAGCAGAGCTTTGCTTTTCCCCGCCTCCAGGAATGCCCCCCCCCCAATGGGGGAACCGAATATGGAATATGTGCCTTTGATTCCCTGCTGGCACAGAAAAAAAACTGCTCTGGTTATGGGGGGGGGGATACTCCACGGTGCTGCAACCTTGGAAAAGATTTCTGAGGTCACAGGTGTTTCCAGCCCCAATTCTATACTTCCCCCCAGTCAAGGTCGGAGGGACATAGGATTGCGCCCTAAGACAGTTTTACCTGCTTCATCAGCTGTATTCTTATTTAGGGCCTCCAGTTCTTTAATTTCCACCAACATACGTTTAATTTTTTCAGAATGTAATTTCTTAATATAACTTAATTCACTAACACATTTACCCCAGGTTACCGCTTTCATTGCCTCCCACAGTGTTTGTATTCTTATGTCTGATGTGTATTTCTCATGAAAATGATTTATTTCTGATCCAGTTGCCTCACGTGTTTCTTGCCTGTACAATAGAGGATGGATTCTCTAATAGTGTCAAGGTGCTGTACAAAAAATCACCAGGAGTAAGTTTTATGTTGTTTCAGACCTAGATGAAAAGATGCAGTTACCGGGGCATGATCTGAGACTGATGGACTCCATATTGGCCTCCTTAAAATCAATCTGGAGTTACGTGGAAATAAAATGTAATCTATTCTTGAATAGCTAATATGCCTTGTGAAATACAATGACAAATGTTTCTCTTCTGGATGTTTGCACCTCTGTGTGTCTACCAACTTAACGTTTTTAAGACTGTTTAGGAGAATCAGGGGTTATACACTTGTCCCCTCTTTGCTCCACGTCTGTTTATGTTCCCTGAAGTATCTAGAGTGGGGTCAGCAATCAAATTCAAGTCACCCCCTATTATTGTTGACCCTGTCTCAAACTTAAATTTCTCTAATAGTGTCAAGGTGCTGTACAAAAAATTAGCCTAATCCACACTGGGACAGGAAATTGTTCCTAGTGTTAACTTCCCTATCCACAGAAGGCCCCTGATAAATAAATATCTTCCCCAAATATATATATGGTTTATTTTGCATACTTATACTCTCCTCCTTTTGATAATTTTGTACTCTCCTCCTTTTGATAATTGATCCTATGCCTTTTGCACTGAAAGATACCACCTTTATTTCAGTCATTTCCCTGAAGCATACAGCTTATTTTTTGTTGTCTCCTCTGTGATCACTGCCTCCTTGCATTTACCTAGACCAGTCGGCTGAATTGGTGTCTAATCAGTAAACTCAACTTATAACTTACAACCAGATAAATTTTAAACTTCTCCATCTCTGTGCAACTCCTTTCTTCAAGTAGTCACGGGAAGTAGCCTGAGACTGTAGAGTGGAATCAGTTGTGGGGCTTGATAGCAGCATCAGCCCTGTAACAAAAGCTCCCCACCCTTGGCCAGAAGCCTAATAACATGAAATTAAAGCCAAGATTATGCTAGTTTAAAACAAAACAAAACCCTGTATGTGTCTTTCAGAAGCCAACTTTTACATTGTTAGTGATCCAGATCTCTGGACACTTGGTTGAAATTATTTGGGGGCATTTTCATTCTTCCAGAATCTTTTTTTCCTTTTTCTTTGATGATCTGAAGGTCCAACCTCATGTTTTTCAGTCCACCGTAGAATCCATGGTGTTTTCTTCCTCTTCTTCTTCCTGGCTAGACAGGAGTTCTTTGCCAGGGTCCATATTCATATGAATTAGAATTTTTTTAGCCTCACGGTGATCTGTGAGCTCTGTTGTTGTGCTACCCAGAGAATGATTTTGAGTGGATAGCCCCACCAATATTTTATTCCTGCCCTGTGTAGTTACTCTGTACAATATTTACATGTTTTGCACCTTTGCAACGTTCTTGGGTTGATATCTTGAAAGAATGTTATTTCTTGTTGTTCATATAAGAATTTATGCCCATTGTGTGGGTCTGTCAGAGTGGTGTTTTTAACTTCAAGATTTGTAAATCTCACTAACACTTCCCTTAGTTTTGCCCCATTTTGCAGTTTTGATTTTACCACCCTGTGGGCTTTTTCTATGTCTGCTCTTGAAAGTGTGAGTTATGGTAGAGCTTCTGACACCCATGCGTTTATGAAACTGACCACATCTCACCCTTCTACCACATCTCCTTGACTCCTGAGATGTAGATTGGGCCTGTGGCTATAAATCTCTAAGGATTCTACACACTGCTGCAGCTCATCATTAGATTTCAGCAGCTTGTGTTCACTCTCTTACTGAGTAGGGCTAATTCCATTGCTTCATTAGCAAAGTTTCCAGTATCATCTAATTTTGCTACAGCCACGTCATTTTTGGCCTCCAAAGGCTTTATGTCATTTGCCCAATCCTCTAGAAGACTATCTAAGTGGTGAGCTATTAATTGCATAGGTTACATATCATCTTTAGAAGTTGTGGCCATCTTCCAGGCCATTGTAGGCCATCCTGCTCTCCCTCGTTGTCCAGGCCCAGAGCTAGAGTGGCATTTCTTGCCCCCAAATATGCCATGAAATCTTTATTTTTCATCTGTGATGATCCCTGGGATATCCCTCTCTTTATTCCACTAAGTTTTGGCTTCTGAGGGGTCATGTTCGCTGTTGATAGGATTTATTTTAGGCCAGGGTGGAGAGCTTGGGCCTAAACAGCCATCTTGTTTGCATGCAGGCTCAACCCCCACTGAAATACTTTTTAAAGACAAGGTTTTATTCAAGACCATATTTTTATGTAAGACATTCTACAGCATTAGAGCTAGACCATTCCTGTGTATATTGTATCAACATATACAATACTAATATCCAATATGCATTTTTATACCTAGAGGATGCTGCCATCTTCATGAGAGAAGGGTCTTTGTTTTCTTGTGAACAGCTTGCCTTCTGATGGCCTTTGAATCTAGGATTGGGAACACTAGAAGCAACTTTCCTGCATCTGCTTGTACAAAATGCCTTTTCCTGCATGCATGACAAACGGGGCTCTGCAAGCGAGGGTATTTTCAAAAGGGCCTCCCCTGCTGATCTTAGTAACCAAGCAGGTTCATACCGAGATGGGCGGTCCCTCAGATAGCCAGACCTTAAGCCATTTGGGCCCAGAAAACAATAAGCAACCAGTCCAGATCTTTGAGTACTGGGGTGATATGATGATACTGCGCACTAGTATTGTGCCCATGAGTCCAAGGTTCACACAGACTCATTCACGTAGCACAAAATTATGGTTTAGCATTATTCTCAAACTGGGCCACTGTTTTGGAATCCTGCCTTAACTCTATTTCTGTCATACCGTAGATACACTAGATCAGGGCTCTCCAACCCTGAGTCCCCAGATGTTGCTGGCCTACAGCTCCCAGCATACCCAGCCAGCATGGCTAATGGCAAGGGATTCTGGGAGCCGGAGTCCAGCAACATCTGGGGACCCAGGGTTGGAGAGCCCTGCACTAGATTGTATTTGGTAGTTTTGAATCCATTCTTATCATTGTTTTAAGAATCCAGTTTTAAATCTCCCAATAGTACATCATTTACGTAACACTTTGAAAATTAGTTTATAGATCCTGTAAAATGCTAATAATAAATATGAGCTGTACCAGGTAACCCTAAGGAAGCAGGGGTGTGGGAAGGGATTAAAAGATGTAAGACCGCCTTCCAAGCAATTATATATGACACTTTCCCACTGTCTGTTTCATGTATCTGTCTAGGTGCCACTTCTCACCTTCCCCCAGTCCCACTTCTCTCCACTGTTAATATGACACTGAACACAACTGTGCTGCTCTTTGTTCTCCTGTGTTGCACTCTTAGCCCTTTAAGTCTAGAGAAAAAGGGGAGACCAAGCATGACCTATATGTGGGGCAGATACAGTTTACAGTCCAGGTGTGCATGCAGGACCACAAGTCACCCCAGGCAAGTGCAGAAATGCCAAATTAAAAGGCTGGGGCAAGGGAATCACAGTTCCTAGAAACAAAAATGGACCTTTTTTGCTTCTTCTTTTTAAACATTGCTCTATGCCTCTAGGGTGAGTCATATCAGAAAACTCACTAGAATGATAAAGTAATTTTGAAGGTCTCAATACAATTACACAAAGGAGGAAAAGGCAAAGAGACACGTAGTGAGTAATAGAGTGGAAAGCAAATATTTAAAAGGAAAGTAATGTTTCCTTAATATCACAGTAAAGCGAACTCAGAAAAAGACACAGGGCTACTTCATATGTAACATTTTTTCCTACATGGGTGTCGGAAAATATGTGCACATTGTCATATGTGAAAACAATCTGAATTAACTGCTTACACTTAGCCAATTCTCCCCCACCCAACACACACACACACACACACACACACACACACGAGATTATTCTTAAGGTAGCTTAAAAGATTGCCATGACACTGGAGGACCAGCTGCTTATAAGTGATCTTTAAGAGCAATATTACTAGTCAGGAAAATGGGGAACTGTTCTGAATGATAGAATTGAGCCCCAAAAGCATGTGATAGGCTGTAGATGAGTTTGTAAGCACTATGAACCACAGAAAGCTGAAAAGGATCAAGGTAACTGACAGATGCCATAAACAATCCTCTCCCATTAAAATAGAAGAAAAAGTCACTACGCACATGAGAACACATCCATGAGAAGAAAGTGCCCAATGAAGAATGATGCATGGCATATGCCTATTAATACTTGTGCATGTTAGATTCTTTTTGGATTACACTCTTGCTAGAGATTTAGAATTTCTGGAAGTTTTGAAGCCACGAGGAAAAGCAAAAAAAGGGGTGGTGTTTTTTAATATATATATATATATATATATATATATTTTCTTCCTTATCAAACCTAAAAATATTTTACTGCTTCAGCAACATAAAATTCATAATTTATAACCGTATATAAAATTGTCCTATTTGGCGTGTTTATGAAGTTTACAGAGCAAACTTAAACATATGCTTACTTTTGAGCATATTTACTCAAAAGTAAGACTCACTCTGGTTAGTGGAGTTTACACCCAGATGAGTGTGCATAAGATGGCAGCTTCAAAAGTATAAATGCCTTAGTTCTCCTGTGTTGATCCCAGACTCTGGAATGCACTGCCGTTGGAGTTGTGACTGACACTCATGCTCTCTGCATTCAGGAAAGGGAGTCAAGACACATCTCTTTAACTTGGCTTTTTAAATCGTTATGGTTTTTAATGTTGTTTTTAATGTTTTACTATGTTTTTATGTGAAGATGTCTTTTATGTTTTGATTTTTATTTTATTTTTTATTTTTTTTTGTAAACCACCTTGGTTGGCCTCAGAAAGGTGGTATATAAATATAATCAATCAATAAAATAACAAATAAGTATTGTGCGCCACCCTCTGCTCTGTTCTGCAGCCATGAGGGCAACATCTGCAGTATCCATTTACACTTTTAAGCTAACCAGAGTTTGTTGTTTTCTTCAAACATTAAATTCTGGTTAGTTTAAATTATGGCTTGATGAAACAAGTCAGGATCAGAAATCACAGTTTGCCAAGCCAGTATTTGTTTTAACCACCGCTTGTTGAAAAACCTAGAGTCAATCTTAGGGTGGCCACCTGTCCTCTTTTACAGAGGGCTGTCTTCTATTTTGACGGCATTCTCTATTTTAAGGGCTGTCCAGTCCAAGTCCGGTTTGAAGATAAGCCATCAGAAGAAAGAGCTGGGCCTTGAAGTTGTCCATCAATAACACTTTGACAGCATAAGAATGTAAAAAGAGCTATACTGAATCAAATCATGGTCCATCTAGTCCAGCATTCCATTTACACGTGGCCAACCAGTAGGACGTGAGTACATTAGCACCCTCCTGCTCATGTTCCCCAGCAACTGGTGTACATAGGCTCTGATACTGGAGGAAGCATATAGCCATCTGGACTAGTAGCCATTGATAGCCTTGTCCTCCATGAATTTGTCTAATTCCCTTTTAAAGCCATCCAAATTGGTGGAATTCCATAGTTTAATTGTCTGTAGTTTGAAGAAGTTCTTTTATCTGTCCTGAATCTCCCACCGATCACTTCATGGGATAACCCCATACTGCGCAGGCAGGCACACAGTATTAGTATGGGTTTGGGGGGTTTTTTTGTGTGTGGCATGCTTGTGAGGGTTTTTTTGTGTGTGTTTTGTCAATTTTGTGGGGGTTGTGGGGGGTGTTTTGCTTGTGTTTGGGGAGGTTGGATTTTTGTGGGGTGTATTTGTAGCTGCGTTGGAGATTTTAAAGGGGTGTGAGTTATAGGTTTTGCAGGGTTGTGTGTTTTGCCTATATGTTTTTCCGAGTATCACCAGGAAGAATGAGGAGGGATGAGGAGCTTGGGGAAAATGCAAGCGAGAGCAGTTTAGCCTGAGGAGCAGTTCCTTTTCTGGCTGTTCTTGCTTCGCCCTTCTATGGATTGGTAAGAGACTTGGGTGGGGCATAGAAACAACCCACAAATAAGCTAGGATTCATGGTTCAAACGATGGTTTCAAATTGCAGTTTGTTGTCAAAAAAAATAAGCCATGTCTTGTTGCCTAGTGTGGGCTCTGACATTCAAACAAACCACAGTTAGGCTAAACAAATCCTGGCTTAGCGTTATGTTTGTCCTTTTTGGATTTAATAATAAATTGTGGTTGGTTTAAAACAGGAAGGGGATGCTTCCAATATCTTTGCAACCGTGCCAGAGGAAAAGAAAGGTGAGAGAATGCACATGTCTGAGGCTCAAGCAGGTTAATTTACATAGTACGAAACAAGTAATGTAGAACCTCAGGCCCAACTGGGGTCCCAATCCAGCCCTCCGTGACTCCCCAAATGCTCATACCTCCTTTTCCCCAACTACTAATTGTTTGCTGGTTTCCTGGTTTTTATAGTTTCCCCCCTCATTCTGAAAGGTGAAATGCCTCCCCTAAAGCTTAGTTACTGGCAATAAGAGCTCTGAGTTAAAATATGCTAGTATTTTTTGTTACTTTTTGCTTCGCCTCTTTTGCCTTTGGCCCTGCCCACCACTGGAAAGCAGCCCCCTGAGAACTTCTCCAAAATGAAATGCAGTCCTCCGGCTGAAAGATGATCTGCACCTCTGCACTAAACTATAGTCTGAGCAGGGCCCCCACCCATTTTGGGCGGTAGGCACATTTGGAATTATGACAGAGTGTCAAGGCCACTCTCACAAACTAGCTGCCTTGCAGGGCAAGAGCTTGCCCATTCACAGGAGTGTTGGCATGGCTGGTGTGGCCCATCACAAAACATCCATTTCCCAGAAGGCAGGCTGGTGAGGCTAAAAGAAAAGCAACTTCCCTAAGAACCTACGTACAAAGGAGAAGTGAGGTCAGAGCTCAAACACACACAGGCAAGACATCCATGTCCACTCACACAGCTACCTCCGCCCACAAAAAAAAACACCAAAAAACCCTTACAAAACACACACATACTACAGAGAAAAAAATCCAGGTGAAACATACACACTGCACGCACACACAAAAACCAGACAAACATACACCATACCCCCCCCCCACTGCAGCCTTCGAAAAACACACACAGAGAAACCCAGGAAAACACACATGACACCCAGAAATAAACAACCCAAGCTCATGCTCACACATACACCAAGAAGGCAAAACACACACACACACACACAGCATAGGCAAAACACCTGCCATCACTTCCAGTCAACCTATCTAGCTCCCCCAAGATGCTCCCTAAACACACACACACACACACACACAGATTACCTTTTTCTTTTTTCTGGGTGGATGGGCACAATTCAGAATGAATGCAGCCATTTTTATTTTCTAAATAAGATAAAGATGGTGCCAGCACATAGCTTTGCAGCGTGCCTGCCTCCCAGTTAACACACTCCCAGTTAACACATTCTTTAGTTAAAACATGTTTAAAAATAACAAAAATCAGGAGGGCACTGAGCCTGGCAGGGAGGTATCTGTGGGCACATTGGTGATAGTGATTCAATCACTGAGCTTAAATATGTTCCTGGTTCCTCTTTGTCAGTAGTTTTAAGTGTTCAAAATACTGTGCATTTGTTGAATAATTTTGATTACTTTCATAGATTAGAAGTATTTTTGGTCTGGGAAATCTCATCTGGTCAGTATTGGTGGACTGTGCTGCTCTAACGGGTAAAATTCTAGTGCTTCTCTATAGGAACACATGAATTTATCAGACAGTTTTCTATTAGGTTTCTATTAGGTTTCCCTTAGAGTCTTAACTAGATACATTAGTGGCGACATGATTCCAGCATGTCCAAGGTATTAGCGGTGACATGATGCCAGTGTGTCCCAGACACTTAATAGATTTGAACTTGCTTCTGTTTAGACATTACTGAGAAACAATTTTCTGCACAAGATCCACAAAATCTTTTCACATGCAGATTCTCCAAGTGTGTGTGTGTGTGTGTACATGCCCCGTAGGCCCTTAACTGGTTTATAACTTTTTAATACCGGTAGTTATTTTTATAGGACAAACAAATGAGGAAAATCTGCTATTGAGATCATTCTTGTTTCTGTTTCTAATGTTCATACAGTAGCAACTACTATCTAGAATCAAGAATTCTGCCACTAATCTTGAGTGTAAATGCTTTCTTATACCTACACTTACATAATCTGAGCATCCCTTAGGGGAGTCATATATTTCTATGTTGATTTGAATATCTGTAGAAGTTGTACCCATTTTTCTGAGGAGGAAGCACCAAAATAGAATAGCTGCGGTTGCACTTGTTCTCCTCATGCTTCTGTGTCTCATTTGAAGAGTGTTCTCCAATAGGGGCAAACTGTGCATCTCCACCCTTTGGATGAGACATGGAAGCATGGTAAGAGAGGAAGCACAAATCTTCATCTCTTGACAGTTCATATCTCAGTTAGGGCACAATCCTATGCATGTTTAGACAGAAAAATGTTCAGAATGCTGGGAGTTGTACGATTTTTTCTTTAGTCTAAACATACATAGGATTGCACCCATACTCTACTTTATGGACTGAAGCCTTGTTGGACTATAGACCAATGGTTCTAGATTTCATAGAGGCACATGCTTTGCATGGGTAAGGTTCCAAGTTCACTTCCTTTTATCTCCAGTTAAAAGATTTCAAGTTAGCAGGACTGGGAAGGACCCTGGAGAAGACCGGAGAGCTGCAGCCAGAGTAGACAGTACTGGGCTAGTTAGATCAGTGGTGTGACTTTGAATAAGCCATGTTATAGATTCATAGATCATAGAGTTGGAAGGGGCCTACAAGGCCATCGAGTCCAACCCCCTGCTCAATGCAGGAAACTAGAGGAGGAGTCTCCCATCCAAGTAATAACCATGCCTGACCCTGCTTAGCTTTCCACACTCAGGCAAGCTGAGCCAGCGTGAGCCACCTCTCAGTATGTGTTTGCTTTGAAACCAGGTTTCATGATAAGAAGAATACAGTAATACCTTGGATTGCAAGCATAATTCGTTCCGGAACCGTGCTTGTAATCCAAAACACTCTTATATCAAAGTGAGTCTCTGGCTGGCGTGAGCGGGGCCGATTTCGACCCGCTATGCCTGCTCGAGGCGAGCGGTTACATCCCTACACTTGTCTTGCAAGATGTCGCTTGTTTATCAAGTAAAAAAAAATATATTTTTTTTGCTTGTCTTGCAAAATGCTCTCAGACCAAGTTACTTGCAATCCAAGGTATTACTGTACAACTCTTATTAGTCCTTTGTGTTCAGAGTTGTCCTCTTATCATGAAGAGGAGGGCAAAGTAGGGAAGAAGTTAAATTCAGTAAAATGTCATCAGGACAAATGGGTTTTATATACCATCTTAACCTTTGTAAATCATAGACCTGAGAATAAATCCGTAGGGTGCAATCCTATGCAGGTTTAGACAGAAAAAAGTCCTACAACTCCCAGCATTCCTCAGCCAACATGACTGACTGGGGAATGCTGGGAGTTGTAGGATGTTTTTCTGTCTAAACCTGCATAGGATTGCACTCTTATAGTTATGGTTTCTCCTCACAAATGTAGTTGGTGTTTACTCTAAGCAGTGCTTTTTTTCTGGAGAAAAGGGTACCGGAACTCTTGGATTACATTTCCTCAGGAGTAGATGGCGATTAAATTGTAATGCAATTAATAGAAGAAAAGGTGCTGGAACTCAGTTCCGGTGAGTTCCACCAGAAAAAAAGCCCTGACTAAGGCATAGTGTGATGGGCAAAATATGCATTCAGATTCAAAGAACCAAATTTTCAGCAAATTCTGATGTTAATGATAGCTTTTTGATTGGAGACGAGGAAGAAGCTTTAATAGAATTTTACCTTCATTGTTCTTAAGGTGATATTCAAGCTCTGAGTGTTGGCCACCATCAAAAAGAAGATGGAATCTGATCAAGTAATAAAATGACAGTGGAGACTTTATTCAAAGTAATATTTTCCAAACCTTGGTTGATACTTAACTTTCATCTGTATAATTTTGGGAAATCAATTGTTATTTAATATATCAGTGAAATCAGCAAATCTCATCAAAATGTTAAAGAACTGCACCAGTGATATTGTGGCCTCACTAAACAAGAAGTGTAAGTATGAAGCCTAACAATTCATCATCATGTAAAGTTACAGGTGTATTATTACCAATACCTTTCCAACTGTTCGTGTAATAGATAAAGTTCTTAACTTAAAAAGTTGGTGTTGGGCAGGGCAATTCTTTGGATCTTAGACAGTGTCTTAGACAGATCCATAGATTGTTCAGATTCCCAGATTCCGAGGTCAGAAAATCACTCTGACTTTGGAGCTGGGGATCCACACTTGGATACTGTGATGATAACGTGGCCGGTTATTTAATTTTATTTCTCTCACTACCACCTGGCTGTTAGTTCACTTTCTTCACTAACCCAGTGGCTGAGATATGGTAGCTCCAGCGTATTAGTTCACCCTATTTTAAACTATCCCTGTTCCAACTCTGTCACAAGTCTTCACTCACTCCCAGACAAACCCGAGTGGACAATCCGACTGTGGGAGATAAACTCTGTTAAAATACCATTGCTGGTTATTGTGGTGTTTACGCTGGGTAGATATTGTTTATCTTGCTCTTAGCAGCTGTACCAAGTGATTAGGGGTGAGCTTCCGGATAGTAACAGTTATAAATCAGTCTCTTCAGCAACCCAACAAATGGTTCTTTATTTTCTTAAGTAAAACATTTCTTTAAACAGGAACAATCTCTTTTCCATAAAGGCAATAGTTTATGTTGAATTCACTTTATGACTCTCATCTGACTGACTGACTTGAATCCCCCTAACTCACTTCCCTCCAAATAACTCCTCTCACACACACAGGCACATATATACGGAGCTCCCCCACCCATCAGAACTTTCTACAGGCGAGCCCCGATAGGTTGCCGGGTGCATCCATTCTGCCTGGCAATGCTAGATGTTAACCCTTTCATCACAGATACATCTCCCTGCCTTGCAGCCGGTGCAGAAAGTACCACGCTGGCTGCTTCTCCAAGTTTGTAACTGAGTGAACTTGGAGAAGGGGTTTAGTGCACGTTCTGGGGGCGAGGAGGGGAAGAGACGAGTGCCGCCAAGATATGACGTATCCTGGCGGTGTCTTAGCCTCCTTCCCTCCCTTTTCTAAGTGCTGCATTAGACAAGAGAAAACAGCCGCCTACCTGCTTTGCAGAATGGGAGGAGCATGGATGCAACCTTCACCTCTGCACTCCTCCCACTCTGTATAGGATGCCCATAATCCTCCCAAGTTCAGAAGGTTACGAGTGTCCCCATAGGACTGCACCCTTAATCAGTTAATGTGCCAAATCTGTATTCTTATTTGTAAAGGCATGATCTAGAATTGCCAATTTCTTTTAGGCATAGTGGCCTTCATTGTGTGGCAACTCTAGCAAGACTATAATAGCTCTACAGTTGTACAATGTATTATTTCCCTTGCTTCCCTTTAATACAACAACTTCCATAGCTTTTGGATCAGAAATAATTGGTATTTTGTTTTATTTTTGTGTTTGTAGAAATATGCTGATGATATATATGTTGGTGTTCTGCAATCTGAGTAGTTTGACTGGAATGATGACAGAAAAACCTAGTGTAAAAATGGTGGTAAAGTGGTGGCTACTTGAAGATTTAAAGGGTACTAATTCAATATGAATATTCACCAAATCCAGTTACTAGGGCTCGAAAATTTAAAAAGTGCAAAATAGCTTTTCACCTCTTGTTAAAAGATGCAGATGAAGGGGATAATCTGGGATTTTGCCTGTTTCAGACCATCATAAAAGATGTTACATGGTGACTGGGCATAAATTGTTGTGTTCTGCATCGATCACTGCTTTTGTTTTAGATTTTTCTGTAAAACATTAATGAGCATTTCAGGACAGAAGAAAAAATATCTACAAGCAATGATGACATTCTATAAAAATGTTATTGCTTATACATGTGTTGTATTGGCTTGACTTGTGTTATAGGAGTATCATTTTTTGTACATTGGTATTAACAATGCAAACACCCTGAAATGCTAATAGCACTAGTAAGCTTTTAATTCCATGGAATTTATTGCTTGCTGTATTTCCATGAATTTATAACGCTTTGATTCTTAAGAGCCCCATTTAATCAATTTTGCCTGGCACAAAACATAATAAACAACTTGCGGGTGCTAAAGTGCCACATGGGGGAGGATGGCTAACAAGAAAGTTAAATGCTTCTGCCACTAGCAGTTTCTCCGCTATATTTTTCATGAGCTGCTACTACCAATAATGTACTTTAGTAGCTTTAGAGCAGTGGTTGGATACAACGACAAACTAAGCAGCATTCTGACACAGTAAACACTCAAAGAAGGACCATTTTTGTGCTGCTCATACAGCTGCAGCTTTTATGCCAACCCCTTAGTTTTGAATAATAATCTCTCCCCGTGCGCTTCTCTCTCTTTATTTGTGCATGATTTACAGGAAGAAACAGCTACTAGTGAAGCAAAACCAAACCAAATAAAAACACATAACTGATCCTTTTAAAAGTACAGCTGTTGTTTGTTTGTGCTGCTTGACCATAAAAGTACAAAAGATAGTCCTAATAGGCAAGAGGAATGGAGAAATCAGATTATCAAGTGCTATAAAGCAGAAAATGTCATTTGATTCTTCAAACTGCACCAACTTTATATAATTGCCCTTTTAATTATCCCTAGTGGCCCATGAAATTTGCAAAATAGAGCATTTAAGGTTTGATTTACTTATATGATGCACTTTGCTGATGCTCTTAATGAATACTGTTTAGTACTAAAGCCAAGCTGCAATTTCCAAGTGCTATAGTAAAGCAGGTTCTACAGGTCCGGAGCCAACTCAATAATGAAAATGGGGAGCTTGGAAGTGAAGATACATTGCAAATGAAGATGCATAGTGAAGTAGATTTGTCTTCCAGTTTTTCTTTTCAGGGATCTCTTTGTGTGTTTTCTTTCCCATCTGTGGCCTGAACAAAACTAATTCCTAGTTTTTCTTAGGTAGAGTCAGGTAAAGTATTGATGGGCAAGAGTAGTTTCCTAAATTTCTGGGATTTTAAAAGAAAAATAGTACGGTATCTTATTTTTTTGCAAGTTCTTGTTAATAAATTTAAGTCACACTTTCAAATCTGTGTGGTTTGGGGATTATAATTTTTTTTTAAAAAAAATAATAAATAATTCAAAGCTTTTTTTCACAAACCACAACCCGGACATATACAATTAAATGACATGTATTTTCACCTGGGCTGTTCAGTTTATCTGATAAAAGTGTAGCTAACATTAATCAGGTGTGTGTGTTCAGTAAAATTAATTCTATTTAATGAAGGGTGGCTATGGGTGTAATTTAAAAGAACCAGCAACCAAATCATTTACCTGGGTCTTATTTGGCTAGTAATTTCAAAATATCTCAGAAGCATTCCCCCTCTCTTATCCTCCACTGGCACATATCAGAGGAGGTGACTGGAAGTATCTGCTTCTTGGCTTAAACTAACCACTGTTTGTTATTTTATTATGCAAGCTGGGAACTGTGGTTTGTTTAACCTGTGTTTTATTGAGACAAGCCAGGATCAGAAACCATAGTTCAAACTTAAAGCCGCAGTTTGATCTTGTTTTGATAAACTATATTTGAAGCTAACTATGGAAGCTGTGAAATATGAAGGTCTATGTAACTTCCCAAAATTTTGGTTGCTAACGTGAGGGTTTGATTGTTAATGCTTGTTACTATCAGATATCATAAGAACAGTTGTGTGTTGTGCTCACAAGTGACTGTGTGCTTTTTTGTTCTGCTAAGATGTTACAGATGTTACATGCTGGCTCTGTTTACACATTTAGTTGTACTTTGAATTTTCATTGACATTACCTTGCCAGGAACAAGAATATCGTTTCAGAAGGCTGTGGAAGGGGCAGAGTAATTGCACATGTGCTTCCTCCATTGATTAGATTAAAGGAAGTTGCCCCCATGGAACTACAGAAACATGAAAATGCCTACCTGACTGCCAAGTCACCACCAAACCAACCAACTCACAAGGTGACCTGTGGCCAATCCAGAGTCTTGGTGGGAAATATGACTGATACTGAAATGTTCCCAGACAGGGTAGCAGGTTTAGATACTACCTGGGCATCCCTTGTGATACTTTTTGTTTTGCATACTGGTAGCTAATTACCTTTCATAACAAGGCTTTCTGCACTGTGCAGCCAGCTACCTTTAACTCAAATCAAGTAGCAAGGAATCTCCCTGAGGTTTCCTTCCCCCCCCCATCTCTCTTTTGTTTATTTTTTTAATGCGTATGTTAAATGTATGAAGTGTGTGTGTTTGTGTGTGTATAACATAGATTAATTTCAAAATATATTTAAAGCTAAACATTTTGGCTTCTGCCCTCATCAGTAGCTGTGGTGTTAAATGGATACTAAGAGTGTCAGTATGGCAGAGGTATGGGGTTTTTTTTCCTCCTTAGGAATTTTCATTTCCCAGCATTCCAAACTGCCACTCTTAGCTTACTGATGAGGGCATAAGCCGAAATGTTTAACTCTAAATGTATTCTGAAATTACTCCGCTGCTGTTAGTCTGTCTTCCTTACATATTTTAACTGAAGACTCACTGCATCCATAGTGGATACAGAGCCTCCTTGTTGCTTTGCTGTTTGTGCCACTTGAATCCTTCCTCCCGTCCTCCCTCTCTATATAGGAAAATACAGGTTTCTAAGAACTATACATAAACTTCAACAAAAGCAGACCAAATATCCAAATAAGTATCCATTTGCAGGTGGCGTCTATACACCACCTTTTCAAATGCTGAAAGCGTTGTAAGGTCTTCAATCCATTGTATTATAGGAGGTGAACGTTTATCTTTCCAATGTTGTAATATCCGTCTGTTAGCTGTCAGAAGGGTGTGGAGAATCCATTTGCACTGATCATGCATTAATTTCCAGGAAGCAGATAGATAATTTAAAAGAGCATGTACATTAATAAATATTAAGGAGTGTTTCAATACAAAATTTATCCATATAATGACCTCCTCCCAAAAAGTGGCAACTACTGGGCATTGCCAGAACATATGCTTAAAAGAAGTGTTAGCTGTGTTACACCTCCAACAATTAGCTGACTTAAACCCTTATTAAAGAGATGTTGCAACATCCAGTGGACATGAAACAAATTTTTTTGCTGAATAAGATGCAACCTGAGATTCATAGACGCATGCAGACGCCAAGGTCTCAATCCATTGATTAGGCAAAATGGGACAATCCAGTTCCCTATTCCATTCCTGCTTAAAAATATATATCATATTTATTCACTAATAATACGTATTTATAAACATGGATCATAGGTCGATTTGCCTGATCAGCATCAGTAAGTGCTTCCATTGTATAAATCTGCTGCATGTGCAACACACCTCTGGTAAAGGTCCCTTTCATCTTACATTTGTCATTACACATATTCACATGCACAAATGTGTGTGAAAAAGGATGTGGGGCAACAAAGTTCTTAGCCTTCCTTTCTAATCACTATATTTCATAGTCTCGTCATGAAACAAGAAAAAGTAGCTGGGTTTTAGCAGTTCTCAGTATGCATTGTTTCTTTGAATATTCTGTTGTTGATATCAATATCGTAAGAGATGGAATTAACAAGAAAAAAAATAACATAGAAAAATAAATCCCTGTCCACTTTCTTTATATGATCTGGTGTCTCCACCCACATCCACCATGTATTTAGAAGCAGTAAACAGATCTGACATTTTATCCTGTTCCCTCACAATCAGCTGTAGGCTGGAACATAGGTATTCAAATAAAATCTGGATCAAGAAGCTACAGGTGATTTTAGGGATGTTGCAAGCATTTGAGATGTGCACAACTTGAATGCTCTCTAGCAGGTCAGGGCAGACACAGTATTTCCCCAATTCTGCTAATCTCTGCTTCCTCCTTCCCCTATGCCAGAGCAAAGGAATTTAGTTGAGTCAGGCAGAGGTGGCAGTAAGAGATCCCAGTGGAATGCAGCCTAAGTTCCTGATGCGAAAAAGATGCTCTGCTTGTGACTGGGAGTGCCTGCCATATGTATGACGTTGCAGTTATTAAACCTTAGTTTAATACCTTTTGGACAGGTTCCTCCAGCTTCCATAGGTATCTGGTTCCTTGGATAAACTGGTCTTACAATTTAGTGCTAGTGAAATGTACATACATTTAACTGAATCCCAATTTTAGGGCATGTGGTGGAACAATTCATGTTCTTCGTTCATGGGCTTTTAAAAAATTAGAAACTGTTAACATATCTCATACCTAACTCCCCAGCAATGTTCTTGTTGTAGTTTTTAATGTTTACAACCTGATGTTGCCATAAACTGTATCTCCAATTAAAATCAGGGGTTTCATTAAAGTCCAAAATGCTCATCACATTAAAAACTGAAACCAAACATATAAAGAGTGCACTGCACTTTTTACAGTAGTCCTTCACTGCTCATGAGAAAATAAACTTGAATTCTCACCTCAGAAGCAAATAAGAGAAGGTGAAATTTGCTGAAAGATAGTTTTACTCCTTTCTAAAATTGGAAACACAAAGTGGAAGGTTAATAAGAAGAAAACCCTCTGAAGCTAGTGGTTAGGCTAACATTTAGCCTCCCAACTGAGGAGGGATGAAGGAGCTGAGCCAAAACAATCACAAAGAAACCAATCAGATCACTGTAGGCATTCTTGTTTTCAAAGTTGGTAGGAAATGGTTTTCTAAGAAAAATTGAATTGATGTTCTTTCTTTCCCTTTAGGAGCCAGTTTTCTGATCTCCAGTTAAGATGATAAACCTATACTGGACCCTAATTTCTGGTCTGCAACTCAACAGTGTTTTTATATATGTTGTCAGATTGTATTTCTGCTGCACAACTGCATAGCGGTAGTGATGGCAGTTATTTAAAATGTCAATTTCTTTTGTTTGTTTTTCTTTTAAGGTACATCAGGTCTTTTTTTTCAAAAGAATGTTTATATTTGAGGGTAGGCTTGCTTTCTTGTATGCATTTGTAGCGATCTGTACATTTAGTGTGGTTGTTAGCATTAATTGGGGTTTCAGACTATAACAAGAGCAGAATATGCCCCAGAGTGTTTTACTTAATTTCTCTTTGAAGTGGAATGAAGTTGTCCAATTGGCCATATGCTGCGATTTGCCATTGCAACAATCAGTTGTCCTGACTCCTAATAGAACAGGTTAATCTTTCCTAGCAAGGCTTGGATTAATCGGACGTTTGAATGTACACAAAGTATATAGACAGATATTGCCTTTGAAAATGACAATAAGTTCAAGACTCTCTAAGCTATGTTCTCTGAACAAATAGAAACAGATGTGGTAGCAACAACACCTTTTACATAAAATTATCCAACCAGCTCAACAGGGATATAATACCATGTAAAAACCATTGCACTTAATGGTTTATTTGGCTGAATATTTATAGTAACTATTGTGAATGTTAAAGGCTTCTTCAGGTAATCATTTTTTTTAGTCTGTTTCTGTACCTCCTGCTCCTATTGCTCTGATGTGGCTGAAGGAGGAGTGGGAACCCTGGGACCAAGCAGATAAAAAAAAAAAAAATCCCTCACATTGCACCTTCGGCTAGTTCCTAGAGTAAACAACAAATAAAAAACTCACAATTTTCAGCCACAATGGGCCTTAATACTCATGAATATGTTTTTTCTGCCCCCTACACATTTGGAGATGCCTTAATTATTGATTCTTTGTATGGTGTGAGAATAAGAGCATCTGAAACCATGGCAGGATCCTGGCTTCTTCTCATTAACCATGGCTTAAGTAAAATACAGTTTCCCAAGTTTTGACATCAAAGAAAACTGTAGTTTCTTTAAAAGTGGGAGCATACAATCTCCTCCTGGTGCTTGGAAGAGGAGCAGGAGGAGGAGGAGGAGGGGATAACACAGGAGCTTGAGGCCTGCACAGGCTCATTAATGTAGTGGGAAATGGTGGTTTTCTGTGACATTTCAACTGGGCCATAGTGTTTGAGCATGGGTGGGCATAGAGGCAGGACCGGTGCAAGGCAGTTTGGCACCCTAGGCAAAATCAGATTTAGCGCCCCCTTCCCACTTGAGCCCTCCCTCCAGGGGGGGCTCCGGAGCAAAGCAGCCGGGAAACACCTGCTCGCCCAGCTCCCCCCCCCGCCATGGCCCTGCCACTGGGGGCCAGCAGCCCTCCGCAGGCCTGGAGGCAGCAGCGCCTCCGGGACCCGTTTCCACAGGCAGCCGGGTAAGGGGCACGCCGAGGGAGCTGCATCGGAGGCAAGAGCGGAGCGGGGGTCCTGCTATCCGGGGTGGGAGGGCGGCGTCGGTCAAGCTGGGGGACTCGTGCCCAACTCCAGAAGGAAAGTTAGGAGGGGGCGGCGGAGCTGCAGAGAGCGCGCTGGGCTCTCGCGGGTGGGGGTGGAGGCGGGCACGGCTGGGGGCATCTAGCTTAGCCCGGGTGCCCACTCGCTCCTGGGGGATGCGCTGCCAGCGGGGAGGAGCTAGGGACCGGCTGCCCGCCGTGCTCCTCTTCTGTCTGCTGCTGCTGCTCCTGGCGTGGCTGCCTGTGCCCAGCAGTCGCTGTCGCCCAGCAGTCCCAGCGGCGAGGAAGAGTCGGCCGAATGAGCGAGCTTCCTGCTGCTGCTGCTGCTGCTGCTGCCGCCGGCCTCCGCAGAAGGGAGGGAGGGAGGGAGGCGCAGGAGCGGAGCATTTCTGCGCCCCCTTTAGCCGTGCGCCCTAGGCAGCCGCCTAGTTGGCCTAGCGGTAGCACCGGCCCTGCATAGAGGGTTTACATTCTGAGGCAAATAGTCCAATGAACAAAAACAGATGTATTAATTAGGAAATCTGCATCACTTGGTAATCAAATATACAAAAGAATATGTTTCTGAATCTGGTTGAAAAATACACTTTTTTAAAATTCCCAAGATACTATGAAAGGGGGAAAGCACATCCTTGTGTAGTTACAGCAGTGAAAAGTCCACTTTCCAAAGTTAGATCCATGCAAACGAATGGTGTCGCAGATTGATCTCACTTTTTTGCCTGAGCACACGATATCCAGAATAACGGAATATCAACAAGCACTTACCGCGTAGCAGGATGCTGAACCTATAAATCTGAAATTCCCCGGGTAGAGTCCTGTCTTTTAAAAGGGAAATGCTTTTCATCATTGGACACATGGTGTCTGTGTGTGATATTGACCAATTACAATTACATCACCAACACATGGTGATGTTGACCCATTAAGATATTAAGAAGGAGGCTGTGAAAAGCTAATCAAGATAGTTTAGTCCAAGTGAATGGAGGGAAATTTAAGCACTCTTTAAGTGTTGAGCAATTCGATAGAACCAGGAAGGGGGAGATAGTGGTTACTATGGGTTCTTCCTACAGAGTATTTAGTGAGCATTTACTATGTGATATTCCTGCAGAGTATTTACAACTAACTAGACAAGTGGTTATGGGAGAACAAGGCTCTTACTATTATGGAAAGAGACCAAAAATCCACATGCCAGTCTTACGTAGTCTCAAAATTTATTTTTTCAAAAAATATTTATTTATTTAAAAATATTTTAAGACTAAGTGTAGAACCTTCCATAATGGGGCTTTGGCCGTGGAAGCCAGCAAGTTAGTCTAAGTCATCATGTCTAGTATGGACTGGTTCACCGTAGCAGGAACTTGTGGGACTTTGAACCTCATGAAGTAGGATTTATGCATTGCAAGATGACCAGCTTTAACATTGTATGGACCCAATGCAGATGCTGATACAACATTGTATCAGTAATCTAAATCATTCTGGTAAGTATTATATTCTCTTACACACATAATACTTAACCAGACTGATTTAGGTTGTGATCCAGACAGAGTTGGAATCAATGAGATGTAAAAGTGCTTAACCTGAATCATCCCCACAATACTCCACTGTGTTAATATTCACAGGTCTTAGAGCATAAACTTATTAATGTAAATGTTTTAGTAAGGTGCAAGTTTTTTCTACCAATTGTTGATTCCATAACCATGTTTAAACTAAAGCAATGTAGTGATGTTCCGTTAGTGGTAAGTATCTTTTGTCCAATTAACTACTTAGGAAAACTTTATTGCACAATAAAAGCCAATTGGGGCGGGGGCGGAGAGATATAGACTAAATATTAATGACATGGGAATAGGTCCATTTCTTGGGTATACCATCAAGTTTTGTAAAAATGATTATAAGCAAAATAATACAAACCTCAGGATCACCTTTTAAAATAAAATAAAATGTGCAGTTCATTTGCTTTAGATAACCGTGTTTGATTGTATTCTCATATTGAACATGGTATTTTCTCCTTCTGGAAGAAGAGTGAGATGAAAGTGAGATGCAGTACAGACTCATTTTCATGAATACTTATTGGATGCTGAATAAAGTTGCTATCTTTTATCTTTATTGCAGCTGTGCCTTGAAAAGCTTACTTACAAGCAGAAATTCAACACACCCAGCTTCCCCTAAAATACAGATGTGATGATGGGGAAAGTGGCACCTGCTGAATCTTTTCCTGCCATGCAACTGTTAAAGGCACAGGCCTCCTCTGGCACAGGCAGCTGTACCACTAGCTAAAATAATTGTGAGTGTTTTCCCTTGTGTTAACCTCCGCATACAGTAATACCTTGAATTACGAACATAATTCGTTCCGGAACCATGCTTGTAATCCAAAACACTCGTATATCAAAGCGAGTTTCCATGTAAGAAATAATGGAAACTCAGATGATTCGTTCCACAACCATTTAATCACTGCTTTGCCGGCTCCCTGGCAGGGAGCCCCATGGAGGGAGCCGGCAAAGCAGTGATTAAATGGTTGTGGAACGAATCCCCGCCACGCCTCCACGGGGCTCCCTGCCAGGGAGCTCCGTGGAGGCGAGGTGTGGCCGCTTGCTCTGCGGGCGCCTCGCGCCACCATGCTGGGCAGTGAGATGGCATAGCAGCAACGAGGCGCCCGCAGAGCGAGCGGCCGCGCTGCGCCTCCACGCAGCTCCCTGCCCGGCACGGCAGCAACAAGGCGCCCGCAGAGCGAGCGGCCATGCCGTGCCTCCACGCGGCTCCCAGCCAGGGAGCCCCGTGGAGGCGAGGCGCGGCCGCTCGCTCTGCAGGCTCCTCGTGCCACCGTGCCGGGCAGGGAGCCGGCACGGCAGCAAGGAGGCGCCCGCAGAGCGAGGCGCCGAGCCGGCGAGTAACCCAGTGTGCTCGTTTTGCAAGACCTCGCTCATTTATCGAGTCAAAATTTTTGAAAACTTTTGACTCGTCTTGCGAAACGCTCGCACACCGAGTTACTCGCAATCCAAGGTATTACTGTATTTTAAAATTGTCAGCTTAATATTAAAACTCTGTGATGGAGTTCATCCTATCAAACATTTTGGGTCACACTACTCCAGAAATATTTTCTCTTCTTTTATGCTCTGTTGTCAAGTGAGAACTTTTATACTGGGCGGTTTCGCACGACACGACAACCCATTGTGTTACCCAAAAAACATCTATAATCCATGACTTAATCCTGGATGAGGGTGCGGACCTGGCATGTATTACGGAAACCTGGCTGGACAGGGCCGCTGCTCCAACTCTTGGGGCCTTGTGTCCGCCTGGGTTTACGTATGCCCAGCAACCGAGGACTGGAGGACAGGGAGGGGGAGTGGCTGTTATCTACCTTGGTCCTTACCAGACTCCCTCTCCGGGAGACCAAGTTTATCGAGTGCATGTGCTGGAGGCTGGATCCAAAGGGCAGTCACTGTATCAAACTAAGGGCTGTCCCAACCCATGCAAAGTGGGGTCCATTTGCTGGTAAAATATAAACTGCCTGCTCAGCTGTTTTCTAAAAAGAAATGCCATGGTGCATCTGACTTAGCAACATATTCCATAACCTTGGAATCTTTGCTATAAAGGCTCTGCTTTTCCCTCCTTTATTTTCATTCCTTGACAGGGAGAACTTCAAGTAGCACCTCTCCAGCTGACCTTTGCACACATGTAGTGGGGCGAAGTGCTCTGTGAATATGCTAGGCCTAGATCACAAATTGTTTTATAGGCCAGCAATGTTGTTTTGAAGCAGATCTGGAAACATACCCGTTAATCAGTGCAGTTGCTTATCACTGAGCTGTTTGTTGGTAAAAAAAATATATTTAAAAAAATTAATGTGTTCCCTGAGAGACAAGCCCTATTCAGGTGTTCTCTATTTCGGTAGTTCAAACACACAAGGAGGGAGAGTGCTCCAGCCATGCCCTTCTCACTCATGGAGGATGACTGTTGACTGAAGAGGAGAGCCTCCCCTATCCATGGAGGCTCTCCATGCAAGCCAGGACACTGGAAAATCTGTATTCTGTCTCGCGTGGAGGGCCTCCATGGATAGAGGAGGCTCTCTTCAGAAAGTCATCCTACACAAGTAGAGGGCAACAAACATGGCAAAGGAGAGGGGTGGGGTGGAGTGCTCTTCCTCCTCGTGTGTTTATTTATTATATTTATACCCCGCCTTTTTTCCTGCAAGGAACCCAAGGCGGCTTACATAATCCTCCTCCTCCTCCTCCTCTTCTCCATTTTATCCTCACAACAACCCTATGAGGTAGGTTAGGCTGAGAGTCAGTGACTGGCCCAAAGTCACCCAGTGAGTTTCATGGCCGAGCGGTGACTAGAACCCGGATCTCCCGAGTCCCAGTCCAACACTCTCACCACTACGCCACACTGGCTCTCATGTTAATGTTTGAGCTACCCAAATGGAAAACCCCTGAATTGGGCTACAGTGAGGTCCAAATGCCTTTTGGACTTGTACCTCAGTTCAAATGCCTGATGAATACTCTGTGCTTTTTAAAGAAAGAATGTTAATGATTTGGGAGACATGTTGAAATGAAAAATAAGGTAAATCAGTTTGCCTACTAAGAAGTGATACAGAAAAGCTAAGCACAATACTAAAGATGTAAGGTTGAATCTTGAATCCTATTGCAAGTTGCCGGGGATGGGCATCTATTTATGATCTGAGAAGAGAGATTTGTTGTTCACTATATTTTAGTATGCTTTTCCTCAGCTTGCCTGTTTATTAGACCCTATCTCCCTGTCCAGTTATGGGCTATGGAAGTGTAAAAGTTTACATATAGGTATATTCCTTTTGGAATGTCCTGTCCCTAGCAATACCATCAACTGCTTTAAGCCAAAGCAGGCTCCAGCTTGTTCTGCCTGTAATGGGAAGGGAGGGAAGGCTGGGGGAGGGGAATGGCATAATGGTGCATTTGCTTTCATTCCAATTTTCAATTCCGTGTTTTAAATGCAGTATTATTTATGTGAACCCACATGTGTGATCAGCTATACAAGTTTGATTTCTGGACAACATACTTGCAAATTCTATTGCAGTTCCTGTGCTGAACGCTTTGAATCTTTCTCCTGTCCCAAGTATAAACTTGATACTCTGAACCTGCTATAGCAGTGCCGAATTTTTTATATTTCTATCCCTCTGTTTGGCCCATCAGAAAACCCCTTGGTGGCTTTGACATCTTGTGCTTTACTGCTTACTGCTTCACTTCTGTCTGTCGTCTATGTGACAGCTGAAGCTTTAACAATCTTTCTCTAATTGTAAAACAAGAGGGCCTTGGTGGAATGAAATTTCAAAATATATCAATTCTCTCTCTCTCTTTCTTTTGTAACAGTTGTGTGTTTAAATTCTGGCAATTTGTACTGGGGTACTTGCTTATGATACGGGATCCTAATAAATAACTGTATGCAGATTACAAGAATAGTTATGGTAGCAAGATGGCAGCATGGAAAGCCAAAACACTTACTCCTACATGGACTCCTATTTGTTCTAGAAGAGAAGAACTGTTTTGCCCCCTTTTTTTTCTTTTAAGAAACTTTAGGGGGTAGGGCAAAAAACCCCAAACAAAAACAAAACACTTCACTTCTGGCAACCAACATGCCCTTTTATTTTCAGATACTGTGATAGTCAGTCATAGAGTCCAAAAACCCCATGACACAAATGTTTATGGACATCTGGGGCAAGTATAGGCTGTGTCAAATCTGTATAAGTAAAATGATATATGTTTGTGTACTTACAAATCTAGATGGGATAATCCAATCCTTAGGAGGGGGAGGCAGGGTGGGTTGCGAGATAATCAGTTTGTTGTGACTGCTCATGCTTAACACTGTTCGCTTTGTATTGGCTTACTACTCAGTAAAAATGAATAGAAAGAATATTTGACTTAAAATACAAGAAAATCAAACAAAGGAAATCAAACATCACAACTCCCATATAGCAATTCACTCCTATACTACACACTCCCCTATATAGTGATTATTTTCATTTACAGATTGAGGACTTGAGGCACAATGTACACCATGGCCAAGGCTTGAAAGAGTTTTCAGGGAAAGCTCATCAGCTTTTGAGGACTCATTCAAAAGTACCCAGCAAAATAAACTGCATGAAAGTTAGTTTATCTACCAAGGCAACATGAAGGACTAAGTCAACCCTGATGGGATCTGAGGTTCCAGCCAATCAAGGTATTTAAAACCTGATGCTTGGGCTCCTAAGCCATCCCCTGAAGCTTTCCTTGCTGCATAAGATATGAGGAAATCTCCAGTCTTGCAAACAGATATTAAATTGGATACTCTTTCACCCTGCCTTGATAAGGTACAGCACAGAAGATGCAGGGAAATGGAAAGCTGCCATGAAAAAAATTGTCTTTCAATCTACCATAAAAATGGTTAAGATAGGAGGATTTTCAGCACTGGTAGCAATAGCTTCATTGATGTGTTACTGAAAATATAACTCTTCCTTTGATATTCCTACATATTTGTGAATAAAGTATTTGATGTTCTTATACTTTATTCACAAATATGTAGGAATACCAACGTTGTGGGGGGGTAGGACCCCCCAAAAAAACCCACTTTAGGGGGTAGAAAAAAAACTCTACCCCCTTGGTTTATAGGGATGACCTATAAATACTATTATCATGCAAATATGTAGATCTTTACCACACCTGGTGGTGCAGAAAGGCTTCACACATCACCCAATGAGGAAGCACATTTTTTGGAAGAGGGGGATTACTCAATTTGCTATTACTTAAATGTAGTCAAACATGTAAAACAAAATGAAAATGTTTAAAATACAACCCCCCCCCAAACAAACACCCACCCACTTTTCACCATATTATTAACAAATAAATCTCTTTACCAATAAACAAGGTGAAAAACAATTCCAATTGCCAGATGCTGAAGATATCGGCAAGGTTAAAATGTATCTGGCAATTGGAATTCTTATTCACCATATTTATCGGCAGGGATTCACAAATGGTAGTTCATCTTACTAGCCAGACGTTATTGATGGTCACCACCAATCCACTCTTCTCCTGTGAGTCCCTCTTGGCGCACAGGAACTTGGGAGAGAGGCAGGGTCATCTCTTATTTGCAAATGGTATGCAGCAGGATTTGTGGAAGGGACTCCAGCTGTTACTTACCTGCTCAAAAACTGCAGTAGAAATAAGACTTCCAGTGTATGGATATGTGTGTTGCCGTGCATTCTGTTTCCCATAGGACTGGGTGCGCTCAGCCCTGGCAAGCTGGGAAGTGGATTTGTTGATGCCAGTTTATTGGTATTTAGATTTATTTATTTCTGTCTTGCAATAATAACATTAATTTGTTAATAATGGGTTGGATCCAGAGTTGACGCTCTGCGAACAGAAGGACTCCTTCTGACAGGGATCCAGTAGGGGCTCTCCACTGATGGAAGAGGGAAGGGTGCTGGTTTTCACCCATTGTACTTGCTCTTGCCACATTAGTTCACACCTCCAGAGCAGATTTTCAGGGGCAAATGGAGAGCAATGGGGAGGTAGAATTGGCAAAATTCGCCTTCCCAGTTAGTGGAGTTCTGCTCTACAATTCTGGATGGAACCAACATTTTGAAAGGGTTTGTATTTTACACGTTTTGGTTTTAAATGTTTGACTATGTATAAGTGATAGTAACAGCAAACTGGTAAAGGTAACATGAACAGATCAACCAACAGTTTGTGGGAAATGAGTACCCAAATGAAAGAAGTCATTATCATGTGCAGTAAATATGTAACTGGTGAAGTATGCCATTATTAATCTTAAACCGCTTTATAGCAGTGTCTGGCCAAAAGAAAAGAGCAGATAAAAAGGCATAGATTCTCCACATGGCTTGGATCTCAAAGCATAATGGTCTTCTTTTCTTCATGCTTGGAAATTATACCAAGGAGTGAATGGTCTGCCTCTGTGATACTTCAGAGATAAGATCATGCTTAGCCACTGGAGTCTCTTGAACATTTTAGACAAGAAGTTTACCTGTACAGTTTAGTGTTCATAAGTGTTTATTTTTTCACATTAATTTTCTACAGTGAGCACTAGCTTCTCATTCTGTTTTCTGCTAACTATGGCCATGTTCACCCAAACGGTAACTTGCAGTTTGACAAAGTACGGTAGCTAACCCGTTCATAGAGGAGTTAAAAGTAAGAAGAGAACAGAGGTCTGTACAAACACTTCTCTTGAGCTTTGTTTATGAAACTGTTACCAGTGTGTCTCTTTCTTTCTTGACTCCTTCCCACGTTGGCTGTATCCACTCTAGAGATAATTCCAGTAAAGTAGCCAACTGAAGCTTTTCCCAGCATAGAGATGTACTGATGGGAGAGCATTACTTGTTGATTTCTGCTGGTCATACATGCTAAAGGCATAAAGTCTCTGCCCATTAAAAACAAACACTGCATAGGTCAAGTTTGCAATCCAAACTTTCTGAAGGGGTTTTTAATGGGTTTGGTGCTGTTTATTCCTTCTATTGTTGTGTTTTTAATTGTGTTTTAAGCTATGTTTTAATTACATTTTTGTTCTAATCTTGATTTTATAATTGTCAGCTGCCTTTAGCAGCATTTTTGATGGAAAGATAGGATGTAAATGAAATAATAAATGAATGAATGGTAGCATTCAAGCTGTCCTAAAAGATCCTTGTGATCAGTTTAAGCCTAGAGACTAGGCTTAATTTTCCACAAGGAAAATTGTAATGGTGATCCAAGTTATTTTGAAGATCTTTGATAACAAATTATTATGGATGGCAAAATAACACGTTTATGTCATCAGGATGGGCGTGTTCATTGAGTTTCCTAGGAGGCATCCTATACATTTCTGATTTTCTTTTTAGAGAGGTTCCTGATGGTGGCTGATCCATTGCTTCTCACATTGTCCCATAGAGGTCCAGTTTTTTGTCCTTCTTATTGATTTTATTGATTATATTTATATCCCGCCTTTTTTCCTGCAAGGAACCCAAGGCGGCTTACGTAATCTCCTCCTTCTTTCCATTTTATCCTCTTATCACCCCTGTGAGGTAGGTTTGACTGAGAGCCAGTGACTGGCCCAAAGTCATCCAGTGAGCTTTCAGGCTGAGTGGGGACTAGAACATGGATCTCCCGAGGCCCAGTCCAACACTCTAACCACTACGCCACACTGGCTTCTTAAAAAACACACAAAAATACACAAAGTGATATTACACAGAAATGTAGGTGAGTTGTGCCATCAAGTTCAAGTCACTCAGCTCTGTCTTTTTACCTAACCTATGCCATCAACATTCCAGTCTAAGTGCTTGGTTAGTGTCTGACCATGTTCAGGGACATGTAAGGATAAAAAGATCAATAGTGGCTTACAGACTCATGATATGGAGGAACAGAGATATCTAGCCTTCTCCCATTGATGGCAGTTATTCTCCATAGTAGTTTGAACTGGTTGACTGTTGAGCAGGATGTGTATTCCAGTTGGCAATTAGTATCTGTTGAGCAGAATGTGTATCCCAGTTGGCAATTAGTATCTGTGGCTAATCAGGTGCAAGGGTATTTTAACTAACCATATTTCATACTTTGGTATGAAATACAATATTACCTTTTCATCTTATGTTATATTGCATTTAAATTCAGTTAAAATGTTGCCACCTTCCTTGATCCTATGAGATGATAAGGGCTTCAGACTGAAATAAATCAATAATAAATTGTGAGCAAAAAGAGCTGCTCATGTGTAATATATATTTTTAAAGGAATTACGTTAACATATGGTCAGCTGAGTTGGTTAATTGATTAATTAGATTTTCACAGCTAGATC
Organism: Shinisaurus crocodilurus; assembly: GCA_021292165.1. NCBI lineage: Eukaryota > Metazoa > Chordata > Lepidosauria > Squamata > Shinisauridae > Shinisaurus > Shinisaurus crocodilurus. Next base: position 33,017 of record JAHFWL010001295.1, on the reverse strand, counting down.
TCAAGCTTCAAAAGTGGTTCGAATAATGAGGGTAAAAGGTTTGGGTTTCTTCTATGTACCAACTAGAGCTTTGTCTTCATCACAAAACAAAAAAAGAACAGCACTGAGGTAACTAGGATTTTTTTTAGTTATCGGCTGAGTTTTGTAGAGCAGTTTGTACATTGGCTAGGTGTTTCAAGTCTCGAACTTGAGATGCATACTCTGCTACTTTTTTGACACATTCACAAAGGAAATGAGTTATTTTGCATCCAACAAGCTACCTGTTTAGAAATTCAGGAGTTCTGTTTTCCTTTCTTGTAGTGTTCTGTTTTAAGTATGTGCTGCAGTTTTTCCCAACCTCAGCTTGACTTTGACCCTCTTAATATGTTACCAGAGCTGTGTGAGAGTTGCTTCCCTGTGATCTGGTACCAAATCACTTTAATATTTCTGTGGTACACAGGAATAGGTAATGGTGGCCTGGGAAGGAGACGTATTTTTTTCGGTGATACACATAACTCTAGACTTTACTGGAGCAGTGTGGGACTGGACCACAAACCAATGGCTGTGGTAATACATTAAGGGAATGATCCTATGGCCCCTAGACGCTGTGTCAGGGACTATAGGATAGTTCAGATTCCCAGCTCTGAGGTCGAAGACAACGCTCTGACCTCAGAGCTGGGAATCGGTGCTCTGACCCTCCCTCCCCCTCATAGCTGGCATGGAAAGAGCATTGCTGGCTGCTCTCTGAAGTTGGGAAAGCAACCTCAGAGACAGGTAAAAGGGGGCATATTGGGGGGAGGGGAGGAGACTTGATTGGCCAGGATACAAAGTATCCTGAAGCCGCTCCAGCTTCCTTCCCTCCCTCCCTGTCACTAGATGGCCATCTAGCGAAAATGCAGAGCAGGAGGAGCAGGGAGGCAAAGATCGCCTCCGCTGCTTTTCCCGTTCCGCACTGGATGAGCATGAGCCTCTGAGTTTGGAGGCTTATGCTCATCTCGATAGGATTGCACCCTAATGTTAACTATCCTATCTATCTATCTATCTATCTATCGTAATTAGTTCTAGGCTGACTTTCAGGGTGGAACTTTCTCAAGGCGGTCTACAAGATAAAAACCACACAAAGTGGATACATTTAAAAAAAAAAACAATCCATAAAAACGTGTTTTAATAAAATCCGTAAAAAACAATTGCCAGTTACAATCAATAAAAACAGAACTTACCAGTAAAGAACCAACAGTCCAGACTTAAAAGAAGGCCAGTGAAAAAAGGTAGGTCTTCAGAGCTTTCCTGAAGAACTATGGAAGTTGATTCCAGAGGACTGGGGCCACCACTAAGAAGGCCCTCTCCCTCGTACTCAGCAGCCTAACCACCCTTGGTGGTGGGCAGGTGAGAAGGGCCTCTGCTGAAGACCTCAGTGCAAGTGGGCTGCTACGGGAAAAGTCAGTGCTTAAGTAGCTTAGGCCCAAACCATTTAAGGTTTTAAATGTTACAACCTGCACTTTAAAATGGGCTTAGAAACATGCTGGCAGCCAGTTCATCTGGTTCAGTATTGGTGTCATAGGAGCCGACCGCCTGGTGCCCACCAAGATCCAGGCGGCTGTAATCTGCACCATTTGAAGCTTCTGAACCGTCTTCAAAGGCAGCCCTGCATACTGTGCATTACAGTAGTCCAGCATGGATGTCACCAGAGCATAAATAACTAAGAGTCTTCCACTCTGGATAGTGTTTTAACTGGCGTATCAGCCTGAGCTGGTCAAAAGTACTCCTGGCCACTGCTGCCACCTGAGTTTCCCCAGTAATTGGTCCTCTTCTCATATCACTCTGTTAAAGTGATAAAACTGTTGTACCAATGCCTTTAATTTTTCTATGATTTGCATATTTGAGGAGAAAGCTATGGACTGAATAAGTAAATTTGAGCTTGGCACAACACAAACTAATGAGTAACCCCTCAGACCATAAAGGGGAGTTTCCTTCCTGTGCAGCTATCTAGGCTTCTGTGACAAACCAATATGTCTGCATTTCTAGCCCTGCAAGGTAGGACTATACTCCTTTGTCTATACTCCTCAGAGGTAGGCTGCTACCATCCACATATTAATAACTCTTCTTGAATATTCATATTTACTAACTCATAACCTAGATACATAGGAATCCGGGCTTATGGCTTTTATATAGGGAGGAAAGATTGACCCCTTTTCTGGAGCTTCCTTTACAGTACTTAACAACCCGATTTGCATGTTTTCCAAGCAGTCTAGCGCATGGCCAGGCTAGGTAAAGAATTGTCTAACTCCAGATTCCAATTCAGTATATTAAAGTATATCTGTTAAAGGGGAAAGTTCAGAAATAGTCAATTGCTTTAATGCCTCTTTCCATATGTGCTCACCTGGGCCCTCAGGTCATCGTACAGAAGCCCTTCTCTGAGTGTCCCATCATTCTGAAGCTCAGAGGGTTGCTGCCAGAGAGACGGCCTTCTCTGTGGTGGTCCCCTGGTTATGAAACATCAAAACTAACTCACTAAATCTTAGTTATCAGGATCCTAAGAATAACTCACCCAGGTTGTGGGGGGTAGCCCCTGGGGCTCCAGGGTGTGGAAGAGATTTCTTGCCTTGACTCTTTGCTAACCACTAGAAGAAGATGAAGACAAAGTTTTCACAATACAGGTCTTTCCATGGAGGCTGAGTAGCTCCCAGGGAGAGAAATTCAAACTGACCAATGAATAGTATGGTAGGACCTGGTCATGTATCCCCTAGGTCAGGGGTGGGCAAGTTCAGGAGGTTTGGGGCTCATCTTGCTCCCCACAGGCTGCACTCCTGCCTCCAGCACCCTGTGGATTTCTGGAAGATAGAAGCAGAAAAAAACAAATTGCTGATTTGCTACTGATTTTTGGTGAGAAACCACTACAATGCTATACTGGTGAAATTTAGCTTAGAAAGAAATTTTTTTGGCCAATGTAGCATTCCATAGTGGCTTGCCACTAATTTTGGGCAATAAATTGGCTTTTGCCCCCACTTCCGCTGCTGTGAATTTTGACAGTGGTGAGAGACAGCTGTGGGCCGCACCATGCATCAGCAGGGGCTGTATGCAGGTTGCATGTTGCCAACCCGTGCTCTAGGTGATCAGATGAGTCAGCCTGGAAAGGGTATACAAATGCAAATGTTGGGGTCTGTTACACCCTCTCCAGGCCCAGCATGTTCACTGTTCAACTATATTTCCAGAAAAGGCAGAGGTGGAGGGAGAGAGAAGGTTATATTTGTTACAGCTTTGTTTGTTTTATATTAGACATCTATAAAACAGGTTCTCTAGGGATTGTACAATTATTTTACAATAAAACAACCATAATACTATAAAATACAAACATAGGTCTAAAAACCCAGCAATATAAAACCAATGCAGTAAAAATACAGATGCCTATACAAAAGCCAATTTGATAAATAATACAGCACAAAGCCAACCCAATAAAATATGATAGAAATGAGAAGCTGAAACCTGCCAAGAAATAAGGCAGGAGTTAAAACTACCAATATGTAATAGAGATTTAAAAAACAAAGATTTAAAAGACCTGGGAAAACAAAAGACCTTAATCTGGTGACGGAAAGAAAGCAATATTATTGCCAGCTGAATATTCCTATGGAGAGGATTCTGTAACCAGGGGACCACCACAGAGAAGGCCGTCTCTCTGGCAGCAACCCTCTGAGCTTCAGAATGATGGGACACTCAGAGAAGGGCTTCTGTACGATGACCTGAGGGCCCAGGTGGGCACATATGGAAAGAGGCATTCCATCAGGTCCCAAGGTCTCAAGCCATGAAGAGCTTTATTGGTGAAAATCAGCACTTTGAATTGGGTTTGGAAATGAACTGGCAGCCAGTGCAAGTGAAACAGGAGTGGCATGATGTATTCAAACTGGCTGGTCCCAGTTAAAACTCTTGTTCCCATATTTTGCACCAGCTATAGCTTCTGGACCATCTACAAAGTCAGCCCTACATAAATGCAGTACAGTAGTTCAAACAGTAGGTTACCAGAAGATGGAGAAGTGCAGCCAAGTTATCCATCTTCAGATAGGTAAGCTGGTAAAAGAAACTCCATGCAACAGAGGTCACTTCAGGGAAGTGTGACTACCTCCAAAGTAGGCTGAATTTCACTCATCTGGACCAAGAAACCCATCTATCAACAGTGTGTCGGTCTTATCTGCATCGAGTTTGTTAGCCCTCATCTACTCCATTGCCATGGCTAGGCACCAGTCTAGCACAACCACAAGATCACCTGGCTCTGAAAAGAAGGTAAAATAGAGTTGCATGTCATCATCACTCCAAACCCCCAAATGACCTCATTCAGTAGTTCCATGTAGATGTGAACAGCATGGGGGATCCTAAAGCAAAGATGCCATGGGGTTGAGCAGAAATACCCAGCACCCCTTCTGGGAACGACCGTCCAAGTATGAGAAGAACCATCTCAAAACTGTCCCACCCGCACCCAACTCAGATAACCACTCTAGAAGGATACCATGTTCAGTGGGTATCAGAAGCTGCTGAGAGGTCAAAGAGAATCAACAGGATTGCAATGCCCCTGCCCTGTTTCTTTTGTGACAGAGGTCATCCCACAGCGTAATCAAAGCTGTTTTGGTGTGCCAACACCAGGCCTAAACCCAGATTGAAGTGAACTCAGAAAATCTGTCTCATCCAAGAAGGCCTGGATCTGGTCCCCACTATCTCAGCAGACTGTATCATTAGCATGTTCCTTTCTGTGAATGCCTTCAGCCCCGTTCAAACACTTACCTCACAGCTACAACCTTTGTGTGATAGAGGAACAAGTTTAGTAGTGTGGTGCATAGTAACGTGTGCTGGAGAGGAGAAGAGACATGCACTTGCTTCTCTTCCAAGACACCATCATGTGACATAAATTCAGACATAAGTGTCTGAACCAAGGTTTATTCTCCTAAATGTGTTGTTGCTGTATGGTATAAGAATGTCATGAAGTTATGGAGAAGATTTCACAGGATCTGAATTGCCCAGTAAATTAAAGGCAGAGGCTGCAGAGACTCTATAAATGTTTTTCTTAATCCATGTAAGATGGGCAAGATCTCCATGATCTCATTATGTCTTCTACAAGTGTTGGTAAAGCAGTAGAATCAAACTCCTAAGACATGGGCATATGAGAATCTAGCATGCGTGGGAGGTGCACCAGCTTGATTGTCGGTGTCCTATGAAACATGATTGCAGAATAAATTTACAGCATATAAATTATGTATGTGCCCCAGGGCAGAGGTTTATGGCATCTTTACCTCACTCTGGAAATGGCCTCTTTTTAGTAGTTGATGTTGTGAAACTACTTGAGTGGTCTGTGTGGCAGATGGCATAACATATAGAGTGTCTAATGAGGTTCTTCACTATCACAGGAGGAATTTCTATTCCCCTGCTAGACACTCCTAGCAGTAGCACAGAAATCAGTGGGATGACTAGGTTGGAGAGCACTTCTACACGTTACAAGTGCTGCATGAGGACTATTCCAATCTGTTTGCTCCATATGGTAGTTGTAATGTGCAACCTAGTTCTGTGCCACATGATCTAGGCGGAAAAATGTCTAATGGCAGGATTTCCCTATTCCCACCTATCATTCTATCATGTATAAAAGAAATCCAGGGAAATGAGAAGACAAGTTGGGAAAATTATTATTTTATACTATTTATACTATACAATTATACTATTGTACTGGTCCTACATGAAGCAGAAAAATTGTAAGGATACCACCCATATTATTTTCTTTCTACCTGTCATGGGGTGTTTAGGCCAAGGTTGCTGTGAAGTAAGTAGGCATCAGTAGCAACATGTTTTCAGGCTGCTGACATGGCCACCTGGCTGCTAACTCTGACCATGGGTTCCATGTTGGAGTTTCTGTGAACTGAGTATGCGAGTTGGGAGATTTATAATCCTGTGTCTGTGTGCTATCAGAGGCCTGAAATTCCACACACAGATCTTCCAGATCTCACCTCCCCCCGCGCAGCGTGCAGCGTGTTGTGCCAGTTTGACCAGCCCAGTCTGCCCTGTTATCAGACTGCTTCCAGCTTCCCCGTTGCAATTAATCCATGGAGTCAGGAAACACTCTGGAACACCACAGGTCTAATTCTACCTGTTTATTCACTTAGCAAGTAAAGTTCTACAGAGTATACATTTCCTAGTTACAGTCCATGTGCAGAGTATAAATGCATAGCAAGCAGTGGAGTAAGTTGAGCTTTACTCCACCTCAGCAAAGACGTTACATTGTTGCAGTAACAAAGTCCAGCAAGAAGAACAAGAAGAAGAAGAGAGAAAGCAGTCCAGCTTCTCTCTAAGATGGCTTCAGACAGAAAAACAAGTTAGCACGTCATCAGAACATACAAACCATGTGACTAGCTCATATTGCTCTCACGGTCTAGTTTCCCATGCGAAAACACGAGAATCCAGAAAGACATAACAAACCTGTTTACATGCCATTCTGTCCCTTCCATGTGTAAACAATGTGCTGCAGCTGGTGAAGTGATACATATCACAACATTCCATAGTCTCAATAGTATGATTCTGGATCACTCCTCCTAAAATGTAATATGTAGCATTACAGTCCCAAATGCTACTACTCCAGGTTCTATAATTACTATTAAGAGATAATGGAGGACTTCCCTCTTCCCATGCCCCACACTTCTTGAAATTGTGTGATTATCTAATAGCTCTAATAAAAATCATTTTGGAAAGAGCATTACACACAGATTGTTGGCTGAACTTCACTCCATGGGTTTGATCGAAAGGTGTGCTTACACTAGCAGAAAGCCTCTTCTGCTCTTTCAACTTAACAGAAGAAACTTGAACAAGAAAAGTGATCCCAAATCCAGAGGGATTCCTCTGTTTGTGCAAGCTCTTGTGTGATACTTTGCTATAAATCCATTCTCAAGATCTTTTTTTTTAAGGTGCATTGGAGTTCACACACTATGGTCTGTCTTTTTACTTAACACAATCCCTGATACAGTGTTGTGGCTCTGCAGTGTAAGAAGTCTTCCGTTAGCTCTTGCCAAGAGTTCATGGAACAGTACTAATGCATTTTCTCCTTCTACTCACGGTTCTTGGGATCCAAGCTTATTTGTTTTAAATATTGCATTTTTTTCCTAGGGGATGCTACTAAGATTCACTGGTCTGCTTCACTATATTTTTTATTGAAACAAATACATCCAATAAAACACTTTCTGCATGAGCAGAGTGCAAGAGCAGGAGCTCCACAATAATAACAACAATAATGATAATACAGATAAAATCGTTTTATATTGAATATATTGATGTCTTTATTTTATTTACACCAACTGTAAAATTGAGACTTGTGTTAATGTATTTTATATGAATCATGGTGCTGGATGAAATGGCTAATTTATTTTAGCGTGTACATAAATAGCTAGCCATTTTCAGTAGGACAAGCTAATGAAAATGCTGCTATGAAATTGTCTATATAGTATGAGGAGTGATGGAGTCAAGTTTATTATTGGTTGAGTGCTAAGACGTTTGTGAACTGGCCATCATGTCTTTGAACTTTTGAACTGCTTAGTTGTTTGTGTGATTTATTGATTTTGATATATCCTTGTGGTGACTTGTTCTTTTATTCTTTCATTCATTCATTCATTCATTCATCAATCCATCAATTTCTTTATTTGTTGCATGCAAAGTGCTGCAGAGTGAGTTTCAGCGCCTTGAAAATTCAGTTGCCTATAGAGAACTGAAGTCAGGTTTTATCAGAACTCTATGCCCAAGTCCTGTTCTAAGTTTTATGGTCCTAAAAATTGTATTGTTAATCACCAAGAGATTGCCTTTTATTAGGCAGTATATAAAGTTTGTTAAGAAATAAGTAAATTTATAATAAATTATGGAATTTGGGGCCCAAATGCTGAGAATTAGTGTGAGGTTGTTTGACAGTGCAAATATGTGCTGTAATTGTCTTACTCTTTTTTGCTCAACCATATGCTAAACTTAATACTAAGTTTGTTCCTGCCTTCTTCATAAGCCCTGCTCTACCACCCTGCTCCATCTCTTTCAGTACCAGCCTATCTTATCTCCCTGGTGCCTGGCACATGGGGAACATCACCGAACCCTTTTATAATTCCTTTTTGAGGGAAAGTCTGCTTTGTCTCTCATTGTCTGATGACTGATGTTGACTGGTAATGCTGCAAAAAATACTTTAAATGACCTGACCTCATGTCATGTCTTCCTGGTAGGGTAACTGCTTCAGGCATCCTGCCTAGCTTGAGGAAGACATGGAAACTCTCTCTTACACATGTGTTCCCCTCCCCAACTGACTTTGAATAGGTAGATTTTATTCTCAGTTTGCACCTCTAGATGCTAATCTCTTAGTCTGCAATCTTGTGCCCTGCCCAACTGATTTCCTGGTCTTTCAGGATTTCCAGAATTTAAGTGCTGTCTGGACATAAGTGCGACTGATGTCAGTAGAACGTAACTCCCACATAAGAAGACACAGGTTTTCAGTCTTCATGTGAGGAGAGTCTGCTTTTTTTTTCTGATCCTGGCAACTTCTTTTGTAAGTGACATTGTGGTTTCTAAATAACAATTGGTATGAAATGTGTGTCTTTTAGACGTGTGTGTGTGTGTGTGTGTGTGGTTTCTGGGGGAGATACTTGCCTGGAAGATGCTTATTGTTTCTTCTAGTTCAATAATTTGTCACCTGCCTTTACAGTTTGGGGTAAAACACTTTGAGCATGTAAAACTAACAAATTTGCATGTGCTTGCCCAATGTTACACGTCTAGGCTGTTCAGTGGATATGCTTGGACTATTACCAGCACACTTGCTTTTTGCACTTTAAAAAAACCTCAGTTGTTAAGTTGCTTTTAATGTTCATATCCAGCTAATAATTTTGTATGGAGTCTCAAAAATACTGGTTGCATATCATAATAATTTTGTTGGCATGCCTCATACTGGGATGCTTGAAGCCCCCCCCCCCCCGGTCATATTAAAAAAAATAAAGAAAACCCTTTCAAATAGAAGTTTGGAAGCTGGAAATGCTTGTTTCTTCCCTTTACCTCCCCACTCCCTCTTTCTCTGTTTTTATTAAAGAAGGCCTGTTTGAACTAGAGAACAAAACTAGTGGGAAAGGCTAAAAACAGGGCTGACACCAACACCATTAGCTGAAAGGGGGGAAAAAATTCCATTTCATTGCAACTATGTTATTGTTTACTTTACCATACACATCCTAATATGGTTACCTCCCTGTCAAAGCGGCCGAGCCAGGGGCTGAGGGGCCCCCTCAGGGAGAAGCTTCTAACTGCTTCGCAGACAATAAGAAACAAACGGCACAACTCCACAAAAGGCTTCCCGGAAAATAAGTGTCAAGTAAATCTTAAAAGAACTCTGCCTTCTGACACACAGCACTGTGTATGTAAACCTGCTTTATGCCATGCTGCCCAATCTGAGATGCATTTGTTTGGGAATATAAGTCACTGTCGGTATTTTATTATTTTCTTTTTGGTTTTCTTTCTTTTAAATTAATTTTGATGGCTGTGGATGAATTCCTTCAAACATATCTTTACATGCGCCTTCCATGAGTACTGTTTGTCGGAGCCTTTTACTCGGAACGTTAAGGTAAGAATGTTGATTTAGCCTGGGACGTTTGTCACTCAAACTAATGTTCATCATTGATACAGACAATGCTTTAAAAACAACAATCCCACAATATGCTGCTTTAGGTATCTCAGTCCTTAGTCCAAATGAAATGTGCTGCTTCTTTTGATTATCATACCTATGTCCTTTAAAATGTCACTAGTTGTAGATGCTGCTGGAACAGAGGTGCACTCACTCCTGTGTAAACAGTGCCACAGATGCAAATGGTTTGCTACGACCAATTGTCAGCTAGACCAATTTCTTTTAGAGGCTTTTCTGTTATTTCTTCATCATCGTCATCTTCTCTGCTTGTGATTACTCTGAACACCCTTGGCTGTTCCAAAATCGTCCCAGTCTTGAGGCTTGCCAGTTATTATCTGCAGGACCAGAACAAAGGTAGGTTGTTAAACTCTGTGCTCCGGGGGAGGGACAAGTTATTTTTGGAGGATTGTCTTCCTAGTGCATGACTGGCTGACCTAAAAGGAGGGGGGGAAATCCTCCATAGAGTGTAAAAAAGAGTAAGCGTGCACTCTAGCAGCTTTTTATACTGGAGCTTATTTCTATGCAATGCAATGTAAAGAAGCAATGTCCTTAATTTTTTTTAATTAAAATGAAGAATGGCCCGCAAATCCATACTGATAAATATGTTAATATTTTAATATGTATGTGTGTTTCATTTCATTTAGAGTGCAATATTCATTGTAGTAGGCAGGATTTTGTAAACACAAGTGTTCTTTTGGAGATGTGAGTTGTTATTCAAATTCTAAGGTTTCATAGGAATGACTAGGAGATGATGCATTTTAACACATGAGTTTGAACTTTCTGGATAACATGCTACTAATATACTTGGGTGTATTAGTGTAACCTGATCCTTTTTTGTAGTTCTTGCATTTCTTTGTGTCTACTCAGCTCAACATGAGGTGTTTTTTTTTTTTTTTTTGCAAAACAGATTCTTGTTTAGTGTGTGTATATTTAGTGTAAATACAGAAATGAAATAAAAACAAAAGAAAACATGTGCCCAACTAAGAAGATTGAACAAGCTTCTGTTCAGAGAAAATCTATAAACCTGTCCATTTTTATTCTGGAAACTACAGTGACCAGTATCACAAATAAGTACAAAGACAAATGAAGAATTGTGGATAGTTAAGTTATGTGGAACCCAGCCTGAGAAATGCATATCTAGCAGTACAAATGAACAATGTGAGACTGTACAGTGGCATGTTTGCACAGATAAAGCCAGGTACTTCTGCCTAAAAAGGCTACAATCTACTATTTAAATACCTAGGGCACGATCTAGCCAAAGTTATACACTTTTGAGACTCATAGATTTCAGAAGGACAATTAAGCACATGTTTAAATATTTCCCATTGAATCAGTAAGTTTTTTAAAATGCTTAACTGTGGCTGAATTGTACCCCTGTTGTTTGCTTTGGACATAAGTATTGTCATTTTTTCCCAATTATTACTTTATAACTGAGTGTGCATGCACATACATACATATACACCCACACACCCGTGCTTATTATTTTTGTACACTACTGCCTTCTCTCCTTTTATTTATTTTTCATTTGAGATATATAGACTGATATTAAGTAATTTAAAACCTCTTTTTAGATGAAAAGCCAATTCAAACAGTTCCTATATTCAAAAATATTTTAGCCAAAAAATATTGGAAACGATGCAATTTAAAATAATCATATACACAGACAGTCTGTATGCAATAGTGCTATATAATCATCATCATCATCAACAAAAATCTAGAATTTATTTTTTTTTAAATATGTGTATATTATGTATAATTTTGGTTTTTGGGGACATAGAGAGAGGTAGGAGGAATTAGTAGCCTTTAATTAGACATGGAGAAATTCACATTTTACAGGGATTTATGTTAGAACATGGAATGGCGGGTGGCTTGTTTCCTCATTATGAATACTCTCTGCACATAATGAGGTTCATCATTAGTTGATGGAGTGAATTTGCCCTAGCTCTACCTTGAAAGGCACATAATTTACATACTACTTCAGAGCTCAGGCTTTAATGGATTCCTCAATGAATAAAATGAAAAGCTACTTTCTTTAAATTTTTGAACACTGTTTTGATAAGATCCATTTAATAAGACATTCAGTTTGCTTGTTAAGTATTTTTGAAAGTGCATTCTCAATTTTACCAGAAAATACATATTTTAATGTTCAGAGTTGGACAGTGATAGTCCGGTGACACAGATGTAAACATAAGGAGGTGGCGGGGGGGGGAAGAGAGGGGTTTATTTTCTTTAACACTGCCGGTTCCTTTGGCACTGCCGCTTTGCAATTATGGCCATGTGTAGTTACAATTGTTATCCAGACGAGTTGCCAAAAAGCTCACTTATAATATTTTAATACTACTCAGCATGCTTCTTGATTCATTAAATTGCATTTGGCATAAGAATGATTTTCCTACTGTACATTTACTGTATGCATTTTAGCAGTGATTGATCTATTGAAACACGTTACTTGCTCTCAGGCTGACATTGACAAAACCGCTAGCCCCACCTCCCTATCTATTTTAATGAGAAGAGAACAGTCACCCCAAACCACATACACACACACCACCTTCCCTAGTATAGTTCCACCTCCAAAATCTGCTGTGTAGATATGATTAGATTAAAGGAAATTGAATTGTAGGCCACCTATTATGTTATCATGTCATCAACTTGCTAGAATACTGGTATACAGGAGAGAGAGTTACCAAGATACTCTTCCCCACGACCCTCCTTCCTGACACTAAGCCTTTTAGCCATATTACGTAAACCTACAGCACAGAACATTAGTATGTAGCAAGTTTCTTACATTTTGTTCAAGCATGTAGCAGCTTCTACGATACCTCGGGAGGTCAGGAAAGCAGCATGTTTTTGAGAAGTCCTTTGCTGGTGGCAGGCAAGACACCTGTGCATCAGTGGTGCTAGCAGTTCAAGGTTGATTTTGCCACTATGGTAAATTGATTTTGCCACTATGGGTTGCAGTGGAGTTGAGTAAACATAAGGTGTTCAAACTAGTTTTGATAGAATGCTTCCTTACTTGAAAATGTTGAGCATAGATTACCATTAACAGAATAATCTATGTCATTCTGTCTTTTTAAAAAAGGCAATTTTCCTCAGCGGCAAACCTGTCTGCTTGAAAATCTTTTCTCTGTTCTAAAACATATATTTGTTTAGGGAGTTTTCATTGAAGTGTACATGACAATTACAGCTGTTCATTAACAAAATTGGGTATTTGTTTTAAACTTTAACCAATCACTTTGATATGCTAATTATGGTGTAATTTAATTTGAGCCCTGTAATGATGATGCCGTTATTATGGACATAAATGATGCAGTTAAACTGAGAGTAATCTCATTTGCATACTGTACATGCCAGTAAATTAAGCCCTTTCTTCGTCTGCCTCAGCTTTAATTTTCCACTTCTTTTCACACAGCGCCTTTTCAGCCACTCTCTTATAAGCCCACTTTGTAATAGTCCTGATGACTGTTTGATGTGGAGAGTTGGTGCACCACAATAATGCAAGACACAAGATGTAACATTTAAAGGATTCATTATCTTACTGAGTGTTCCCTTAAGAAGCTGGGATTAACGGGGGTGGAAGTGTCTTTTCAGTGTTCAGCATTACAGGCCTCCAGATAAACAAAATGCAGTCTTTTGGTACCCTTGCCATCTTTAAAAAGCATCATGTGTACAAGGAGCACTCACTCATATACTGTTTTGTTGTACTAACCCTAGAATTGAACTGTAGTGTGTTCATGAACTACTGCAGAATCTATGTGGGTATGAGGCTGTGTAAGAGAAAATCTGCCAAATACTCTGAAAGCACTATATATAAGGTTAGTAACATAGCAGGCAAATTAAACATACCAGCTTCAAAATGCCACCTTGGCCTATATTAGACAGGTATGCAAATCATTATTTTTGTATCAGTTCTACTGTGCATTTTATTCTCTAATTTTATTCTTCCTGGACCTTGACTGGATTAAAACTGATAGTATTCTAAAGGATATTTCAATTTCATTAGTGTATTGTCCCCTTCCTCCGTATTAACATAATTAAAACATTTTGACACAGTTTGTACAATCAGAACAAGCTATGGTAGCTTAAATAAGCTATGGTGGCTTGTTTTAATCCTCAGAGCGTGAAACAGGCCATGGGTTATTTGGGGGTTGCTTCCCCCTCAAACAAGCCATGCCACCCAGGTTTGGACAATGCAACAAGCTGCACCCAGATAGTTAATTAGGGAAGTGGCCCCCAGCACAGAGATTAAAATGAGCCACTGTGGCTTATTTAAACCACAGTGGTTTGTTAGATTGTGCAAATTGGCCCATTGTGTAAACAAAATACCAAGATGTCAGCTAACACGTTCTAAAATGTGTATACTGCAGTACTGACCCATGGATGAGTTCATTTGGGTGCAATCCCCCCGCCCCCCACCTTTGCCATATAGTAAATGGATTAGAATATGTGCCTAAAAATATGGTAGGGAGAGAGACATTCTGAAATAAAGAAGTCTGCTTAGTTCTTTTCTTTTTCATTTGTTTGCTTCCTTGGTACGATAGTTATATTGTTAACTATCCATGAAAGGAAACACCATTTTTCCTTCGGGCACTGGTATGCTGTGAGAGACTTTCGTTAGCTAAAGATTATTATTAGGCTTTTGGAAATCTTGTCTTGAACAACATCCCATGACCAAAAATAGTTTTGTGCTGTTGCCTGTAAACATTCACATTAGTCATTTCCTGGGTGAATAGTATAAAAAGGTTGAGCAATTCTCTACTGTTGCCTACCTCCTCCACCCTTTTAATAGTACACCACAAACAAAAGGGAAGTTCTGTATTTGGTTTGCCAACTGTCCAGTATTTAATGGTTCTTGCCTGCATGTTAGATCAATTTATGTGTCTTCCATATTGTTTTCATGGCACATTGGTTTCCAGCACTTTATTTCATGGGAGGCTAGCCTTCTGCTGCTCAGCCTTTGGAATTAAAAGCAATGGAGTTCTCTTTCTCTTTGATCCCATCAGGTGTTCACTCCCCATCTTCATTATAGAATACCAGCATTTGATCTCAGCAAAGCTTTCTTATATCCTTAGAATGTGTGGCATCACATTTTCGCAGGTAATCTCCAGACTTCTTAAGAACACAAGAATAGCCCTGCTTGATCAGAGCAAAAGTCCCATCTAAGTCCAGCATCCTGTTTTCCACAATGGTTAGCCAGATACCTCCAGAACATGCACAAGCAGGGCATGAAAGGCAATTTCCCTCCCCTGCCATTGTCCCCCGGTAACTGGTATTCAGTGAGATATTGCTGCTGAACTTGGGGGTTCTGGAGAGCCATCATGACTAGTAGTCATCAACAAAACTCCATGAATTTGTCTAATCTCATTTTAAAGCCGTCTAACCTAGGACCCATTCACTTCCTTATGTCAATTCTGTAAATCAATTACAAATTCTCAGAAGATTTGTCCTGAATCTATTGCTAATCAATTTCATGGACTGACTCTTGAGTTCTAAGTACAGTAATACCTTGGATAGCAAGTAACTTGGTTTGAGAGCGTTTTGCAAGACAAGCAAATTTTTAAATATTTATTTATTTATTTTTGACTTGGTATACAAGCGACGTCTTGCAATACAAGTACTGTAGTACGGCTTAAATTAAAAATCTCTGTACAATTTTTTTTGGGGGGGGATTTCGTTTTGATATAAGAGTGTTTTGGATTATAAGCACGTTTCCGGAACGAATTATGCTCTCAATCCAAGGCATGACTGTATTATGGGAGAGTGGATCAAAAATTTTCTGTCCACTTTCTCCACATCTGTGCAATTTTTAAAAAAGTAAACCTCTATCTTGTCCTCTGGGTAGAGTGATCCTGTGGCCCCTAGACAGCATCTAGAGGAGACCGTAGGATCGTTTGGATTCCCAGCTCTGAGGCTGGAAAATCACTCCGACCTCAGAGCTAGGGATCCACACTCAGATACCCCTTCCCCTCACCTCACAGCTGGTGCAGAAAGAACCGCAAGCAACCTCTTGGAGAAAGGGTTTCATGGGCGTTCCAGGGAGAATGGGAAGGGGAGCAGAGTGGCGCCACCAAGATATGACATCTTCCCTCCCGCTCCGACCCATGGCAGTTAGACAGCTGGAATTGGCTGTCTAGCTGCTTTGCAGAGTGGGAGGAATGCAGAGACAACCTTAACCTCTGTGCTCCTCCCTCCCTGCATAGAATGCTTGTAATCCTCTGAGTTCAAAGGGTTACAGACAGTCTCATTGGATTGTGCTCTTAGTCACCCTTTTTCTAAACTAAAAAGTCTGAAACATTAGCCTTTCATCATAGGAAAGGTGTTCCAACCCCAAAATGGGTAGATATTTTTCCAGATTGTGTTGAATATTTGCCAGGAGCTAGTAACACTGGAACTGGGAACCCTTGTACTACTGCTCCAAGTAATGAAACATTATTGAGCTAGCACAATTGTACTTGTGGTTACTTCTTAATGTTTAACCATCATGGCATGAGCTGTAATGTCACTTTTCTTTAAAAAAGGAAGATGATGCCTACCACATAACTCAGTATGTAACTGCAGATTACTACATAGAATCTTGCAGCGCAGATTACTACATAGAAACAGAACATTCTTCATGGAACTAACAACTTAACACTCTTGGGATAGTACAGGATACTTGACATCATCTTATTATACTACTTCTTAATTTCTCCATGACAACATGACGGCAACGGTTTTGGACAACAATGGCTCTCATGGTGCTCCATTTAAAGTGGGATCAGGTGTTAAACAGGGATGTGTTATCGCCCCAACATTATTTGCTATTTTCATCGCCATGATTTTACATCTTGTCGAGGGGAAACTTCCCACTGGTGTGGGAATTATATATCGAACAGATGGAAAGCTTTTTAATCTCAGTAGGCTGAAAGCAAAAAGTAAGGTAATTACAACCTCCGTTGTGGAACTTCAGTATGCTGATGATAATGTGGTCTCCGCACATTCAGAGGATGATCTCCAAATTATTCTAAATGCTTTTGCAGAAGCATACGAAAAACTTGGTCACTCACTTAACATCAAAAAAACCCAAAGTGCTTCATCAGCAAGTGCAAGTTAACCCTTTGGTGATGCCATCTATCCAGCTTGGCGGGGCAATACTGGAAAATGTTGATCATTTTCTCTATCTTGGCAGCTATCTTTCTGTTACAGCTAACATTGACAGTGAAATCCAGCATCATTTGAGCTCCGCATGAAACATAGAGTGTTCGAGGATCGGGATATCTGTAAGAAGACCAAAACGCTGGTTTATGAAGGCATTGTATTACCAACTTTATTGTGTGCCTGCAAAACATGGACTATCTATAAACGTCATTTCCACCTCCTTGAAAGATTTCATCAACGTTGCCTCTGGAAAATCCTGCGAATTACTTGGGAAGATAGGCAAACAAATGTCAGTGTACTGGAAGAAGCAAAGACTACTAGCGTTGAAAAAATGATCCTTAAACGCCAACTTCAATGGACTGGTCATGTTGTTCGAATGTCTGACTGCCGTCTCCTAAAGCTGTTACTTTATTCCCAACTCAAGGATGGAAAGCGGAATATCGGTGGTCAGTATAAAAGGTTTAAAGATGTTCTTAAGACTAATTTTAAAAAATGCAATATAAACATCGGAAACTGGGAAGCTCTGGCCCATGAACGATCTAACTGGAGGTTGGCCTTTCACAAAGGTTCCATGGACTTTGAAGAAGCCCGAGTGCAAGGTGAAAGGGAGAAACGTGCTAAGCGAAAAGCACATCAAACAAATCCTTTACAGGACCATCTTCCATCTGGTAACCTGTGTCCTCACTGTGGGAAGCTGTGTGGATCTAGAATTGGCTTCCACAGTCACTTACAGACCCATTGCTAGAGTCTACACAATTTTTTAGAATTTCCTCCTTTTATAATTTTCTTTTTGTAATTTTATCCTGGAAGACAATCTTACTCAGTCACAAGTGATCGCCTACTACTACTGAAGGGAACTATAGGCCAGTCAGTCTGACATCAATCCCTGGGAAATTTTTGGAACAGATTATAAAAAAGTCAGTCTGCAAGCACCTTGAAAACAAGGCAGTGATTACTATAAGCCAGCATGGATTTGTCAAGAACAAATCCTGCCAGACTGATCTGATCTCATTTTTTGATCGGGTAACCTCCCTTGTGGACTATGGGAATGGTGTGGACATAATATATCTGGACTTCAGCAAAGCTTTCGACAAAGTGCCTCATGATATCCTGATTAGCAAGCTAGCTAAAAGTGGGCTAGATGGAACAACTATCAGGTGGATCCACAATTGGCTACAGAATCGGACTCAAAGAGTGCTTAATCAATGGTTCCTTCTCAAACTGGGGAGAGGTAATGAGCGGGGTACCACAGGGCTCGGTCCTGGGCCCAGTGCTCTTCAACATTTTTATTAATGACTTAGATGAGGAGGTGCAGGGAATGCTTATCAAATTTGCAGATGACACAAAGTTGAGTGGAATAGCGAATACTCTGGAAGACAGAAACAAAATTCAAAGTGATCTCGATAGGCTGGAGCGCTGGGCCGAAAACAACAGAATGAAATTTAATAGGGATAAATGCCAAGTGCTGCACCTAGGGAAAGGAAACCAAATGCAGAGTTACAGAATGCGAGACACTTGGCTCAACAATACTACAAGTGAGATGGATCTTGGAATTGTGGTAGATCACAAACTGAATATGAGCCAGCAATGCGATGTGGCTGCAAAGAAGACAAATGCTATTTTGGGCTGCATTAATAGAAGTATAGCTTCCAAATCGTGTGATGTGATAATTCCCCTTTACTCAGCACTGGTTAGGCCTCTTCTTGAGTACTGCATCCAGTTCTGGGCACCACACTTTAAGAAGGACGTAGACAAACTGGAGAGGGTTCAGAGGAGGGCAACAAGGATGATAAAGGGACTGGAAACAAGGCCCTATGAGGAGAGATTGAAAGAACTGGGCATGTTTAGCCTTCACAAGAGGAAACTGAGGGGAGATTTGGTAGCACTCTTCTAGTACTTGAAGGGTTGTCACACAGAGGAGGGCCAGGATCTCTTCTCGATCATCCCAGTTTGCAGGACACGGAATAATGGGTTCAAGTTACAGGAACCTAGATTCCACCTAAACATCAGGAAAAATTTCCTGACTGTCAGAGCAATAAGACAATGGAACCAACTACCTAGGAAGGTGGTGGGCTCTCCCAATCTGGAGGCATTCAAGGTGCAGCTGGACAGCCATCTGTCAGGGATGCTTTGACCTGGATTCCTGCATTGAGCAGGGTGGACTCGATGACCTTGTAGGCCCCTTCCAACTCTACTTTTCTATGATTCTGTGATTCTAAGGTTTCTCTGAACATTGTAAAACAGTGGCAACAAGCAAAAAAGTACAGATATTGCTGCTATTATTTAGGCTAGTAATTAACATATTTAATTCTAAAACTGAATACTAAATTTTGAAAACCCTTAATTTAGTTCCTTGATGTTACCTTATTTTGAGGTTAGTGCAACTTGAAAACATTCTTCTGTCATTTACGTTCTCATCTTCATTTTCCTGAGAATTCACAAGTGGTGACAATAACATATGCTTGATGGTTCATCTGATGCTTCTAAAACAAAACACAAAGTAAAAAAGCCAGAATGGGTTTAGCCTTCCTCTGTGTGCAATAGAACACCAGCTGAGTTCTGTCCATTCCAGTAAGCTCCATGTTCCTTACTGAGTTGGAAAAAAACACATGTGGAAATCACATCTATCAAGTAAATATATTAGCCATTTTGTGAAGAGGGGCCCTTGACTTCAGATTTTCAATGGGCTTAACTATCTTCCTCTTGCTCTATGGCAGGGGTAGGCAACCTTCTTGGGCACATTTGGCCATTTGAGAAAGTGTCCTGAGCACCACCACAAAATGGCTGCCATGGGAGGTGTGGCCAACAATGTGCGACACTGGAAAAATTCTGTTCGGGCTCGATGGACTTTTGAGTTGGGGGGTTGGCTTCGATGAAATTGCTCAAAATATTTGCACACATTTGGAGCAAGAACTCCATAGCTCTAGTGCAACTTGTGCAAATCGTGATTTGCAAAAATCGGGGCCGATTTCTTAGCTTTGAGTCGTCGTTGTTCTGACTGTAGCATTTAACATGAGATATATGGAAGCATCCTCTTCTCACTGCATAGGTACACACTCCACCTTGGCCACCTTGAATTTTCTGACAGTTAATTTCAGGTTTGTGCAAAATCCGGGCCTCCGCTCCACAAGTTGCACCAATTTGCGGAACAGAGGCCCAAATTTTGTGGAAATTTCCCCAGCGGTTTTTTAAATGCACATCATAGCCTGCTTTAAAAACTGAAGTCTGCGTGCTCGCTTGACTCAGGTCAGATCAAGTTGGCCCCAGCACAGCATTGGTAGAACAGAATCCACAGTGCCAAGTCAAAAAAAATCTATCAGATTTTCACTCCCCTATCGGATTGCTCATATATCCCTAGGTGTGGCTAGTGGCAAGTGACAGGTAAAGCCCAAAAGACTGAGTACAGGGCAGAGGTGGGGGCTGAGCCCCAACACAATGGGGCTCCTCCTTTGAACACACTGTTTTCAGCCCCAACAAAAACCTATTTCACAGAAGGCAAACTCTTTTTCTCTCACCGTCCCCCCCCCCCAACTCACTTGCCGCTGTCTCTTTCCCTCTCACACTCTGGATCACCACCCATAGACTCTGACTCTCTCTCTCTCTCTCTAACACACACAATGTACCCATCAGGGATGTTGAAGAGTCCTTGGTCTCGAGTCACGAGTCGAGTCACGAGTCTTTGGAACCGAGTCTCAAGTCCGAGTCCGAGTCCTTGGTCCAAAATGGTGACTCACGAGTCACAAGTCCTGAGTCACTCCCAAAACTGACTCCACGAGTCCCTATTAAAATCAATGGGGTTTCCCCCCAACAAAATAAGGCTACTTCAGATGTGTGGCTTAAATAAATTCTAGGCACAAGTGTGCCTTTTTATTTCAAAACTCTGCAACTGATTTTGGCAAGAACAGACCAGGCAGACAAACCCAAAATAACCAGGCAGGCAGAGGAGGCAGGGAACCCCAAAGCAGGCAGGCAGAGGCCTTTGTCTTGGACAATTCAACTGCTGAACAGGTCAAGAAGAGACGAGGCAGGCAGAGGAGGCTGGGAACCCCAAACAGGCAGGCAGAGGCAGCCAAACCCAAAATGTCTGACCCTAACCCAAACCCCCCACAACAATACATCAATCAAAATAAATCTCAACACATCGTTGGGGCTGCGCTCCTGGTAGCTGTCCATAGTGGCCGAGCAGTGGCGCGCCTCGCTTCCATGTGCTCTTCACCAGTGATCGCGCTCCTTCTGGTACAGCCAGAAGACTCGTCAACAGCCCAGGGATGTTGACGAGTCCTTGGTCTCGAGTCCCGAGTCGAGTCTCGAGTCCCATTAAAAATATTGGGACTCGAGTCCGAGTCGAGTCAGAGGGGGGACTCAGTCCGACTCACGAGTCGAGTCCTCGAGTCCGAGTCCCCATCCCTGGTACCCATACAATACAGTACACACACATTTTCTTCTTCCTTTCTCCTCCTTACTGCAAGCACATAAAAATCATACTCTTTTTCAGGATCCCTCCAAAATCCCCCTGAACCCTTTCTCCCTCTCCCTTTTCCACACACACCCAGCCCCCATCCATTCAGACATACAAACACAAAAACCTCCCCAACCCATCCCCCAGCCTCCTCCCATCCGGCTCCCCCAACCCCCACTGGCTTCCTGCTGCTCTCCCCACGCCCTTCCTCTCTGGCTTCCCTGCAACTGCCCATCATCTTCATTTCCCAATAATGTCTCTGAGCCCCATGTGTGGCCCAGAGGCATTCATGGGGAATAAAGGGGGCAGTGGCTGGAGGCCCTCTTTGCTTGGAAATGATCCCGGTGGTAAGAAAATGTGTTAATTTTTAAAAAACCCACAGTGCTGGAAGTGGCAAGGGTAGGGCACCTCCGCGGGTGCCAAGAAAGATGTCGGGGGGCCTCTGCTCTATGGCTTCCTCTTGTTTTCGTACAAGGTCATATATATCTCTTTCCCAAGAATGCCGTGCAGTACTGAGGAAGAATTATACAGAAAGCCTATGCACCACATGGGAATGCACCACAATATAGTGACTATCCAGCATATAATGCTTACTTGTTATCAAGCCATTTTAGTAATGCTCTCTCTCTCTCTCTCTCTCTCTCTCTCTCTTTCTCTCTCCCCCCCTCTCTACACACACACACACACACACACACACACCAGATCTGGTCAAATTGGTGATCTACTACATAGACTGCTATAATTAATGTGTTTTTGTGAAAGCTTAAAACAAACTAAATTTGTAGCTCGCCCCATTGTCAAAGGCTGGCGGCATATAAGGATAATGTAGAACAAACAGATATAATATTACAGCATATATGTGCCATTCTCAGATACCTCAGGGCCTCTTGCTCCATTAAATTATTCTGCCCATTATTCCTTGTTGTCTTTGAAGATGATCTGGAAATGTAAGCTGGTGCAGAATGCAGCTGCCCACATGCTCTTTGGGGCCAGATGGCCAGAAAACCAGTTCTGTACCAGTTGCACAGCTTGTTCTGTACTAGTTGTGCTGGTTATTGGTACATTTTCAGGCCCAATTCAGAGTGCTGGCTTTGGCCTTTGAAGCCCTGAACAGTTTGGGGCTGGGTATTTAAAGGACTGCTTGTGGCAATATGAACTTACCTATGTTTTAAGATCACCATCAGAGGCCCTACTTCTTAGCCCACCTTTAAGATCAGTTGGATTGATAGGCACTAGGTACAGGGCCTTCTCAGTAGTTGCCCCTACCTTATGGAATAATTCCTTCCTAAGAAAGGTGTGGTTGTCCTCCTCAATTGTGTATTTAAAAGGGCTTTGAAAATCCACCTGTTTCAAATGGCTTTTAATTAACACATTGGTCATGCTACAGTTATATTTATATTTTATTGCTTTGGCTCTGAAAATGTTTTTTAGACTGACTGAATTATATTTCAATGTATTTTTAGCTTTTTGTAGTTTTGAATTTTGTAATTTTGAATTTTTATTATAATATATTGTAGTATTGTTATTTTTATATTTTTATTTTGCTTGCCACCTTGGGTGGACTTGGTTTAGAAAGGCAGATTATAAATATTTCAATAAATAAACAAAAATACATGCCTTTTCCCCCACTTTTACCCTTGCCCTCATCTTCCCTCTCCTTTCCTCTCTTGAAATGCAGAGGAAATTTAGGTTCTCATCTCCTTGGGGCAAGGGCATGTCTTTTTGGCTTATGATATTCTGGAAAGTATTGTGCTCATTGATAGCATTATATTATTAATCATAATGAACAACAACAGCACTCCCAGAGCCCTATTTGCAGCTGGCTTGGCCTTAGCCACTGAGAAGGTCAGCCAAATGAAATTATCTCAACAACACTCCCAGAAAGATACTCAACTTTTGGTGGATCTAAGGTGGAAGGTTCCACCATTTTGGTGCACCTACAGAGAGTATATCTCTATATGCCCGTGTTGTCCACGCAGAAGTTCCTGTGGTGCCAGTGGAGGTGGGTGAGCCAGCTGAGTCAGAGACTATAGTGCTGCTAGCTGAGGAGCTAGATCAGGTTTCTAGGCCAGGGCCTGAAGTTGGTGGTCAGGGGCCTGTTGAACCGAAGGTTGGCAGACAGAACATGAGGGTCACAACTGGGACCCTCACAAGCACCTTCCCCTGGACTCAAGGAATCGAGTGCGCCCCCCCCTCCAGTGTACCTCTCCAGGCAGGAGGTCACAGAACGAATAAGGAGCATTCACCTTGAGGCCAGAGGATTGGCTTTTAAGGGACTGCAGTTCTCCAGCAGAAGGCATAAGGGAAGGGGGTTGGAGGCACATATTGAAAAGACCCCAATTTACCTCCAGCCCTCCTTGGAGCAAATTGCTAATTTGGAGCTATCCGCAGGACTTCAATCACAGCCTGCCTTGCTGCATTGTACCTTGCAGGCTTCTTGCTGGGACCAGACTAGGACAGGTGGGAGCTATATAAAATATCCAAGGTCAGTATGAAGGGGTAAAAGAAACCTCTGTCTGTTTCCAAATACCAGATGGAGAGAAATTAAAATAATACACCAAAATATATCTGGAGGTTCAGCTGGAAGAAGAAACCATGGCCATAGACATTTGGCAGAATTAAATTATTTCTTCCATATTACATTTTGATGCACTGGATGGCCATTAAAATGTGTTTAATATCATAGAATTCATGTCAAAGGGTCAACTACATGTGATGAAATAGCAAGAACAATTATTATTCCTATCTCAGATCAGAGAGTTTGAAAGAATTCTTGCTGTTGAGA
Source organism: Shinisaurus crocodilurus (assembly GCA_021292165.1). Classification (NCBI taxonomy): domain Eukaryota; kingdom Metazoa; phylum Chordata; class Lepidosauria; order Squamata; family Shinisauridae; genus Shinisaurus; species Shinisaurus crocodilurus. The sequence continues at coordinate 8,999 of JAHFWL010001295.1, read as the reverse complement.
GTGTGAAAGTGAATAATTGAAGCAGAAGTCCAGATTTCTAAAAGGCTGCTGGTGCCTCAGAAATGTTACCTATAACAAAATGTTGAGTTCAGTCTTAGTTGAAACTCAGACCGTGCTTGGTATGAAAATTCTTGGGACTGGTGTAGAACTGGATAATATGGTATTTGCTAGATGCAAAGAAGGAAAGGTATCTGGCATTTCTTTGTTTAAAAAGTTGAAGAATTTCTCAAGTGTAAATGGCTTAATTACTGCTCATATAAACTGATAAGCTCATTTTATTTCTTTTTTGGCAGCACACCCATATAGGATTTAATTTGTGTTGACCCCAACCCCAACTTTACATAGTTTGCAAAAGAAAGAGAAGCCTTACAACAGGATAGTGCTATCTTTTTCCTGTTCCAGTATTAATTCAAATTGTCAAATGTGTTGTGCAGATGAACCAAATTCTTGGTGGTCAACCTGTGAAAATAGTGGTTTGTCGCATTCCTAAACTGGAGCACAAGGGTCCCTAGCCTGGTTATGGTACAGAAACAATGTATACTACCTGCTTCCTGACTCAGTAAACCAGAAGCAAAACATCTATCAATTGAAGAGGGTGAGCTTGCATAGGCACTGTAGTGTACACTGGAGTAACACTATCTCACTTGATTTGTGGCACACTTGCGAAAATGGTTGGCCATCCGAATGATATTTTTATTTTATTTTTAAAGTCTGGTGGAAATAACTGGGTCCCTCTGCATCTTTATCTAACATTCTGAATTAATACTTTATTTCTTTTAGAAGGTGCTTTTGTTTATACAGTGCAGATATAGACAGTGTTGTGCAGAGTTCCTATACGTAAAGCTGGAAAACATCCCCACACCCTTGGGAAGTCAGACCTTGCCACTGAGCTGTTCTCCAAGATGGTGGCCATTACTGACATAAATGGCCAGATCCATAAGGTATAGAGCAGCATTTCCCAACCTTGGGTCCCCAGATGGTGTTCAGCTACAACTCATCTAATCTATGACCAGCAACATGCTGGTTGGGAATGATGGGAATTGTAGTCCAACACAATCTGGGGGCGTATTGTTGGGAAAGTTTGGTGTAAAATCCTGTATGTTTACAGAAGTTAATTTTCAGGTTTTCCATGAACCCATATACCATTGTACTCCCAAGTTTTATTCATTCTTCACTGCCTAATATATGTTTCCAGAGCTGGGAGGTGGGCAGATTGGCTGCGCAATCCTATTTTCCTGAATTATTGTTTCTTCTTCATGGTCTCTGTGCATCACACATATGGGGCTCTGTGCCTGCACAGAGGCAAATCAGAAATTTCTAAAGTTTGGGAAAATTGGGCAGGAACCCCTCCCCCACCGTCTCACTGTGCATGTCCATGAGAGTTCCCATCCGATCCCTCAGTTCCTCTTCGACTGCCATTGTGGCCAGACGATAGGGAACTTCTCTCTCGACTTGCTGAGCGATTTTACTGAAGCATTTAGGATTGTTCTTTTTTCTTTTGTTTTCCCTTCTTGCTTGATCTCTTCTATCGTTCTTCAACCTTTCTCTTTTTATAAATTTTATTTTACTTTCTCTAGCATGCTGTGAGGCCTTTCGTGAGGCGGATGCCTTTGAAGCCCCCCTTCCGCAAATGCGGAAAGTGCGGTGCTGAACTCCCGCCTACGGACAAGCATTCTTTCTGCCTGTTCTGCCTAGGTGAGGGGCACGTGGTGAGGGGCACGCGTGTCCCCACTGCCAGGCCTTTGCACACCAGGCCCACAGGCACAGAGCGAATAACCTCAAAGTGATCCTTTGGCATAAGGCCTTCGAAGCGGTGGTTGCTCTGTCCTTGGCAACCATGATGCCACCTCCGGTCGACCTTCAAGTCACTCCGCCTCGCCAACCTCAGCCCATGGAAGCCCTGTTAACACCAGGCTGCAACATTTCCTTTGCCTCTGCCAAAAGAATTGCAAAGAAGGCTCACTACAAGAAGGTGGATGTCGAACGTCAGAGGCATAAGAAGGAGGCTAAAAAGGCTAAGGTGGCAAACACAAGAAAGCCCCTGAAAGAGCCACTCCAGTCGATTCCAGAGACTATGTCTGCCCAGATGCCATCTCCTCCCTCGGTACCAAAGGAGTCCTTGGTCCCGAGGCAACCAGCACAACCACCAGTCACTTCTGTCTCAGAGGGGGGGATAGTGGATATCTCCTCCCCCTCCGACAGACCTCGGTCCCAAGATGTCCAGCAAGCAATTGGCCCTCCTCTGGCTCAGGACTTCTACCTTTGGGATCAAAAGTCGGTCTCGATGGAAAAACATCACTCGGACCAAAGGCACTGCTCTCGCTCTCCGGTGTTAGGTTGGGAATGCCGCTCAGAGTGGTCTGCCCTCCCCAGCGGGGTTCTTATTGGGATGCCTGGTCCTTTTGGCACACCATAGGACTCATCCTACAGACATGACTCCTACAGGGACTATTCACCAGGAGATGGAAGGGACTCCCTCGCTCCCGCGACCAACTCTCTCAGATGTGGGGAGACCCCCCTCCTTTCTTCCTACCTCATCCTCTGAGACAGCCTCCATTGGCATTGCTGGGGAGACCACCAAGCCGCTCACCATCTCCTCCTCTACAGGAGCGTCCTCGAGAGCAGCCTATGCCCTCAGAACTGATCTTGCTGCCTACGTTGCTGGTGACTCAGCTTTTTTTGGAGCCTGGGGAATCAGTGACCAGGATCTCAAGGTCCTCCCCGGCAGGTTACAGGTCAGACACCTCCTCCTCCATATTGTACCCTCCGAAGAACCTTCACTGGATGCTGCGGTCGGTACCAAACAGGCGGATTCTCCCTCAGAGGATCTGGGCCATTTTGCAGATCAAGTCCAACAAATGACCCAGTCCCTCGGGATTGAGACAAGGTGAGTAGAGGCAGAGGGTACAAGACCCCAGTATTTGATGCGGTCTTCACAGAGGCATTGGCTCCAACCTCAATTCTGTTCCTCCCCACCTTGCTGCAAATGGCCTAGCAGACTTGGTCCATGCCTGTGTCAACACCAGCGACTGCCAAGAGGCTCAAGGCCTTGTATAAAGTCCAGGAGGACAGTGCAAAATTCTTATTCTCACACCCGGTACCAAACTCCGTGATCATCGAGTCTTCTCAGACCAGGTCCGGCAAATAGCACTCGGCACCCGTGGACAAAGAGGGTCGTCATCTTGACCTCTTTGTGCGCAGAACATACTTGTCCACCTCCCTCGGTCTTGAAGATGGGATGAGCCTTGGCAGCTCCTCATTGGAAGTGTGGCAACAGTGCATCCATCTGTACAGATCCCTAATTATTTAATGTCATCCAGCCTTTCCTCAAACCACATGATCCTGCACCAACCAATAGGAGGAAAAATCTAAAGTTCAGCTGATCTTGATGCATTTCTCCAGCACGATTTCAATTCGGACAGGGTGGTAATTACCATGGGTGATCCTTGAGGAGGAATCTAGGATGATTCCACAATTTCAATGTAGTACTCATTATTTTAGGAGGCTGAATGCATTGCTAAATGCATGAATGGAAAATTTATTTTGTAATTGAAACATGTTCTTTTTGATGTTACTGCAGTTGATGGGGCTGATTAGTCTTCACTGATAAGATCCAAATAACTGAAAAGCAATTTGAGGGGTGTTTCTTTCTGTTTCAGCTCGTCGCAAGCAGGGAATAATAGCAAGCTGCTATGAGAACAGGACCAAATTCTGTTCCAGCCATGCTGTGAGCTTGAAGTGTGTGAAGCAAGGTTTGGCTTGGAGGGGACTGAGCTTCCTTGGGAACCTTCCAGCCCAGAAAACAAGTAGCAGAGTCAAACTTGAGCTTTGCAGGACTTGTGAGAGTTCCCAGGAAAGGCTAATCTGATAGGGAGCAACGTTTAGCCAATCCTTATATATCCCTTCCAGCAGGGCCTGATAAATGATCTTCTCAAGAGATGTGGGCTTGGAGCGGTGTACTGTGATACCTCTGTATGGGCACAGACTATATTCTCTGCT